>CAXKVI010000002.1:48414790-48594504 GCA_964058755.1 Campiglossa producta
TGTCGACTTATTTGCCATTCTCAGCAGAAAAAAAATATAGTGGGCATTTTTAAATTTTAGTGCTAAATTTCATATGGAATGGCCCATATGTCTAAAGGAAATTGACATTTTAATAAATGTAAGTGTTATATACGATATACAAAGTTATCTTCTTTGTTATGCTATTTAAGGGTTCCGCTATAGGAAGAAAAATACGAATGCCTTTTTATTGTTCCGGTAACCAGTGGTTCAGTTCATATTTCCTCACGAAAAAATAATGAAAAAAATAATAAAGAAACAAAAACTGTCTAAAAGCCCAAGGTCAACTCAATTATGAATACCATTGTTTAAAAATAATCTATGGGCATGTACACAAGTATGTAGCCATGTGTTTTTAAGAAATGTTTTTGCTGCATCTCACATGTATAAGAGATCACAGGGACTGATAATTTTTAGCTAGATGCATTCATGGATGGCAATTGTTATACCAATAATTTTCAGATGCACTTAAGTTCGTGCATATGTTGATAGAATAGAATTTTTTAATATTTTTTTTTTTTGCTTTACCTGTTTAGTATAAATAAGCGATACGGCTTTTAAGGTAGCGTAAAGTGGTTAAATAGATGTTTGCGCAAAATTGTATTCCATACAATTTTCTGAAAAATATTAATATCTATGATGTACCTACCAATGTGCTAAAGAAGCTTACATACTGACGTGTACATACATATGTATATCCATATGCATACATATAATAGCACTTAATAAAAATTTTAAATATATCTTAAATTTTTTTATAAAACTGGGAACTATTACTTTTTACTTTAAGTTATGAGGAAAAACTTAAAGATATTTCATCTACATTCTCAAAAAAAATCTTATTTTATCAAATGGAATTGATTTTCAAACAAACGCTCGCGATCGATCGCTGGCAATCGCGATCGCCATAAATCGCAAACAATCGCGAGAAATAGCGTAAGTGCTCTTTTCAATAACAGCTATTGTTTGGGTTTTGCTATGCACGCTCGCAACGAACGATCGATGCCTAAAAATAGAATTGACTACGCTTGCACCATTGCTGTTGCTTGCGAGAGATTGCACATGCATTCGTTAAAAATGTAGCTTACTCACTCGCGAGAAATACCAACCACTGAATTTTATGCAGTGATAAGTTGTTTGAGAGATCGTATTTTGAGCGTTCACCGCACCCTGATTTAAATGCAAAGAAACAAAAAATAAATGCATATATAATACAACACTAAAAATTTCTATAATTTTTCATGAAAATATAGATGAAAATACATTACAATTTTGCACTAAAACTTTGGGGTTGGGGTCAAAATTCTGCTTTTTTGGAAATTCTGCATTCATAATTCTGGAATTCGAAACACCGGAAATCAAAATTATGGAAGTCAATATTCTGGAATCCAAAATTCTGGATAACGAAATTCTAATTGCAAAATTCTGGAAACTATAATTCTGAAATTCAAAATTCTGTAATTATTGATTAAAAATGCGCATTTTTTATCATTAATTAGAGAATTATGCCTTTAACATTTAACTGGACTTGTTCTGAAGGAATTAAAAACAAATGTACCGTGTGTATTGACACACAATTTCACGGCTGTGAAATGTTATACGAAAAAAAATGAACATTCTCATGATCCATGTGCGCATAAAAAACCGGTTGCAGATCCAAATAATCTGGTTAAAAATATGGTTTCGCTTGAGTTTTCTGCAGCCTAGCCAAATAATTCAGCGTTCGGTATCTATGACAGAAAAACATATTGGACAATATCTGCCATCAAGAAATGCCCTTAAGTTAAAAATTAGAACACAACGGAACAGTTTAAAATGTTTTAAAGAGCCAACTTGTGTTGAAAAAATAGACATTCCTTTATTATCACTTTATGTTTTGGAAGGTCAACTATTTATTTTATGTGAGAAAGTTCTTATGACCAAAAAATCAAAGTCAATGTATATTTCTTAAATAAAAGCACTATTTATTAAAATACACGATTTTGCTGAAATTTTGGGGAAAAAATTTCCAGAATTAATTCTGGAAAACGTAAATTCCGGAATTATGAAAAACCAGAATTTTGAAATACAGCCAAAAAAGGCGAAGGAAGTGCGGAATTCCGATTTCCAGAATTTTGTCGACCAAGAATTTTGATTCCGGAATTTTGACTTCAGAATTTTAATTTTAGAATTTTGACCGTTTCCGTAAACTTTGGGCAAAATTCCAAAAAAAAATCGCGAAACTCGAAATTTTAGATTTTTTCGGGTATGCAGTTTTGTAGCTCATTTCATTTTAGCTTAACTAGACACTAATCTCAAGCCCCTAGCAAAATAAAAAACAAACGGAAAAAGAAGGACAAAACTTAAAAAGAAGGATATTTCTAAACTTTTTCTTTGGAAGGACAGGGAAGGACGTTGCAATAATATGAAGGACATGTCCTTCCGAGAGAAGGACGTCTGGCAACCCTAGTAAAATCTAAAACTAGACCTCTAGATTTAAAGATCTGAAAAATTACAGTAATTTTTTTCACCTTTCTTAAAAAGAAAATCAATATAATTTTTGATAAAAAAAGAATTTTTTTTGGCCCAGTCTAATATACATACATACATATGTATACACTCGCTTAGTAACACTTCAAAAATTTTCCTGAATCTTCTCGATTGCAGAAAATTTTTTTGGAAAAAACAAATCTGTTCTATAGTGGCATGAAGACCCCAATTTTAATACCATACGTGTTCATACTTACTAAATAGCAGCAAATTAAAAAATAATATGCCTTTAGCACCCAACAACTAAATAATTAGCTCAAATTATGGAAGTGGGCTCAAAATACGCATGTTGGCCCCAGGATTACAAATCCGGAAACGCTTTTTTTAATATTTTGCTTCCCTGAAGAGATATTTGCTGTCCCTAAAAACGTACAAAAAAGTCGCGCCGTGGCGGTAGTTACGGGTATACCACACACCCGAACTTGGCATGGCGTAGACCAGGGTTATCTTTTATAAGCGCGGTCGAAGGCGCCAACTCAGAAAGGTGTTCTGTATATAAATACCATGGATCCCGCCCCAATTTTAGTATCGAACCCGGGTAATTTTTTGGTTTTTTACCATAAATTTCCACAGAAACAAGAAATTAAAAAAGCGCATCCGGATCCGTGATCCTGACGCCTAAACCAGTTGTTTAGCCCTCTCCCATAATTTAATAATTTTTTAGCAGTTGGGTGCTAAGGCTCGATAGGCTGAGAAATTATTTAAATCGTGAAAAAATGAACATACGAAAATATCCCACAAATGTTACCGCCAACCGGAGCAGTTCGATTCACAACCCTTTTTGCCAGAAATAGAATAAGTAGACTTTCAGCTGAAATCGAGCAAAATGTGTAAATATACTGTGCTTCCGTTGCCCTTTTGTAAATGAGAAATAAAGGAAAGAATAAATCACAAAAGCCAAATGCATTTGATTACTTTAACTTTCTTGGGTTGCCATGAAATACTATAATCTGTTTAATATTCTCACTGGAAAGGCTGTTAGTTTGATTTTTTGCTTAACCTTCGTTTTGGTTTTTCTTCGCTGTAGTTTTTCGTTTATATTTCTTATACTGAGATGTGCTAACATGAAATATAATAGAATATAATATATAAGTAGAGGGTACTCGTGCGGTTTAGTTCAGGTGATCGAATGATATTCGAAATCATCGGGTAAAAAAATTACAGGAAAAGGATCTGAGGTCCCATTGGCCTCGAGTGGCTCATGGCTCTTGCAATTCCTAAACGCCATTTGGCATGGCCCTATACGCTTTGCAGCGAAGTCAAATATAGACCTAGCACCATAAAAACAGTTTGTTGGGCTGCTTAAAGCGGCTTTGTCATAGATAAAGAGATGATACGTTCCGGTTTATATCTCATAGGCTTTCTCCAGGAGTTAGGGTATCCTGAATATAAAGTCGATAGAAGACTTACACGATGCTTAGGACACTGAATCTACGGTAGCCGGTGTTAAAACCTTCCGTCTGAGTTTTCGGAAACATTTCGTGTAATTTTTTTTTGTCGGCCAGAATCTTAACTCTCAGAATTTATATGGGTACATAATAATAGCAAGTAATTTTTACCTAACTTTTCGGAGATTTGCAGCGTGGCATATCAAATTAGCTCCATCCTTATTTGGCTTTTATTATACCCAACGTAATAGTACTAGTACAAGGCAATTATGATTTTGTCCACATAAAGGTACTATTTAACGGCGCAAAATAATCGAGATAGATATAGAGTTCCATATATGAAAGTACTTAGATTGAAAAGGGGAGTTCATTAAGGCATGTCCGTCCGTCTGTCCTTCTGTCCGTGTACACGATAACTTCAGTAAAAATTGAGATATTTGCATGCAATATTGTATACAGGTTTCTATCTACGCCCCCTTTTTCGATATCGAAAATTTCGAAAATCAGATAAATTGATATATCTCGGTATCTGAAATGGCTAAAATGATATAATTGTATAGGTACATTATATGTCATTCTCTTATGATTTTTCCATACATTTTTTTAGTGGGCGTGGCGCGGTAACTTTTAAGGGAGGAATTTTTGAAAATTTGACTGGTCGTAACTGTAAAACTGATTACGATAGAGCGATGGAATTTTGCACAAAGCATACTAGTATCGTTGGGAGTATACCTGATGAAATTGTAGAAAGTCGCTTTCCAACCACGCCCACTTTCGATATCGAAATCTTCGAAAAATTCATATAATTCGGTAACGGAAATGAGTAAAATGATATAGTTTGGTAGGATGAACCCCCTAGTCATTCTATTATGATTTTTTGATAAATTCTTAAAAGTAGGCGTGGCACCGCTTACTTTTCAGGGAGGCATATTTGAAAATTTCACGGGTGATAACTTTTAAACTGATAACGGTAGAACGATGAAATTGGTACAAGGTATACTAGCATAATAGGGAGTATACCTGACGTAATTGGACTAAATCGCTTCCCAACCACACCACTTCCGAAATGGAATATTTCGAAAATCATATGAAAACTACCGCTGGTTATTTAATGTTCGGTTTACCCGAACTTAGACTTCCTTACTTGCTAAATTTTTTTCTGAGCGCCTTGCACAGATTTCGCTTTGAAAACGAAGAACGGAAAATTACAATTGCTATATACAACAAAATCTCAGCACAATTCCCTTGCGACATCCGTCGGCAGGGTTTGCCAGTCAAAGTTTAAATAATCAACCATGGTTTTTCTTGTTGCTGATGTGCCATTTGTGCACCATAATTTGACGGTACTTTTACTTTTGTATATATTTTATGGTAACCAAAGTAAAGTCAGTTTGTGATACTATATAGTAGGAACACACACACACACACATACCCACACATTTAACGATGCAGTGATATTACTTATCCACCAATTTGCACGTGACCCGTTTCACTTGCTTTTGCCTGAGTCTGTCCTACCAATATCTGTACACATACATATGAATGTATGTTCGTTATACATACCTTGAAATCTACATCAGGCCGCCTTATACAGGCCAATGAGCTAGTTGATATCAACCTTGAGTCAATGGGCAAAATATTTTTTTTTGCTGATATAGTAAAACTTTATTAAGAGCGAATTTTATTACTTTCTCTGCTTGGTTCGCATTTCTTGTGTTTCGTTATTACACATCGGATATGTCGTTGAGAGATAGACTAAATATAATAAATATAGTTTAAAAAAACTAAAACTCACGCTTTTAGAGAGTTTTGAACTAAAAATTTGAAAATAATTTTAAAAACCCTACACAGTAGTATTGTGGAAAAAGCGTGGCCGCTTTGTGTCATAATCTTCGTTTTTTATTTAAATTATTTTTACCTTCTTAGTGCAATATTCTTTAAAAGCGCGTGTTTTCACTTTTTAAACTATATTTATTTTTACTTTTTAGTTAAATGTGTTATGAAGTAATCGATATATATATCGAAGTATACCGCAGTGCAAACGAAACCTCTGGGCCTCCACTTTCGTTTGATACCCATATTGTAGGCAATTTTCAATATTATTGGACAACCTCGTTTTGACCGATAACTCAGTTATCGATAAATATATCGAAATATTCCAAAGTCTAATAGAAACCTGTGGACCTTCCCTTTCGTTTGACACAGGCAGTAGGCATTATGACCGATAACTTAGTTATCGATAAATATATCGAAATCCAAATGCAACCTCCTATCGTTTCACACCCATATTGAAGGCACATTTCAAGGTTTTTGTGACAGTAATATGCCACTATCGGGTAGACTGAAGTAGAGTTACATACAAACAAGCAAACATACATATGAATGCATGTACAAGTAAAGCTAATGAAAGCGCATTAAAGAAACTAGCATTATGTGGGAAAAGCGTCGAGCGGTCGATATACGAAAATTATGGCACAAAGCGGACCACGCTTTTTCCACAATACTACTGTGTAGGGTTTTTAAAATTATTTTCAAATTTTTAGTTCAATACTCTCTAAAAGCGGACCACGCTTTTTCCACAATACTACTGTGTAGGGTTTTTAAAATTATTTTCAATTTTTTAGTTCAATACTCTCTAAAAGCGTGAGTTTTAGTTTTTTTAAACTATATTTATTTTTTACTTTTTAGTCAAATGTACTATGAAATTATCGATAAATATATCGAAAAATACAAACGAAACCTCTGGACTTCCACTTTCGTTTGATACCCATATTGTTAGGAAATTTAAAGGCATTTGGCCTCAGATTTTGATAATAACTCAGTTATCGATAAATTTATCGAAATATATCGAAGTCCAAATGAAACCTGGCGCCTTTCCCTTTCGTTTGATACCCATATTGTAGGGAATTTTTTAGGTTTTTGAGCAATCATATTTTGACCAATAACTCAGTTATCGATAAATTTATCGAAATATGTCGATGTCCAAATGAAACCTGGGGCCTTCACCTTTCGTTTGATACCCATATTGTATGGACTTTTTTGGGGTTTTGGGCAATCATATTTTGACCCATAACTCAGTTATCGATAAATTTATCGAAATATGTCGATGTCCAAATGAAACCTGAGGCCCTCCCCTTTCGTTTGATATCCATATTGTAGGGATTTTGTAGGTTTTTTGGCAATCATATTTTGACCGATAACTCAGTTATCGATAAATGTATCGAAATTTATCGAAGTCCAAATGAAACCTGGGGTCCTCGCCTTTCGTTTGATACTCGTATTGTAGGGAATTTTTTAGGTTTTTGGGCAGTCATATTATCGATAAATTTATCGAAATATGTCGATGTCCAAATGGAACCTGGGGCCCTCCCCTTTCGTTTGATACCCATATAGTAGGGAATTTTTTAGGTCTTTGGGCAATCATATTTTGACAGATAACTCAGATATCGATAAATTTATTGAAATATGTCGATGTCCAAATGAAACCTGGGGCTCCCCTTTCGTTTGATACCCATATTGTAGGGAATTTTTTAGGTTTTTGGGCAATCATATTTTGACCGATAACTCAGTTATCGATAAATTTATCAAAATATGTCGATGTCCAAATGAAACCTGGGGCCCTCCCCTTTCGTTTGATACCCATATTGTAGGGAATTTTTTAGGTTTTTGGGTAATCATATTTTGACCGATAACTCAGTTATCGATAAATTTATCGATAAGTCCAAATGAAACCAGGGGCCTTCCCCTTTCGTTTGATGCCCATATTGTAGGGAAATTTTAAGGTTTTTGGGCAATCATATTTTGACCGATAACTCATTTATCGATAATTTTATCGAAATATATCGAAGTCCAAATGAAACCAGGGGCCTTCCCCTTTCGTTTGATGCCCATATTGTAGGGAAATTTTAAGGTTTTTGGGCAATCATATTTTGACCGATAACTCAGTTATCGATAAATTTATCGAAATATGTCGATGTCCAAATGAAACCTGGGGCCTTCACCTTTCGTTTGATACCCATATTGTAGGGATTTCTTGAGGTTTTTTGGCAATCATATTATGACCGATAACTCAGTTATCGATAAATTTATCGAAATATGTCGATGTCCAAATGAAACCTGGGGCCTTCCCCTTTCGTTTGATGCCCATATTGTAGGGAAATTTTAAGGTTTTTGGGCAATCATATTTTGACCGATAACTCAGTTATCGATAATTTTATCGAAATATATCGAAGTCCAAATGAAACCAGGGGCCTTCCCCTTTCGTTTGATGCCCATATTGTAGGGAAATTTTAAGGTTTTTGGGCAATCATATTTTGACCGATAACTCAGTTATCGATAAATTTATCGAAATATGTCGATGTCCAAATGAAACCTGGGGCCTTCACCTTTCGTTTGATACCCATATTGTAGGGATTTCTTTAGGTTTTTGAGCAATCATATTTTGACTGATAACTCAGTTATCGATAAATTTATCGAAATATATCGAAGTTCAAATGAAACTTGGGACCCTCCCCTTTCGTTTGATACCCATATTGTAGGGAAATTTTAAGGTTTTCGGGCAACCACATTTTGACCGATAACTCAGTTATCGATAAATATCGAAATATGTCAATGTCCACGTGAAACCTAGGGCCCTCCCCTTACGTTTGATACCCGTATTGTAGGGAATTTTTTAGTTTTTTGGGCAGTCATATTATGAGCGATAACTCTGTTATCGATAAATTTATCGAAATATGTCGATGTCCAAATGGAACCTGGGGCCTTCACCTTTCGTTTGATACAGATATTGTAAGGCATTTTTGAGGTTTTTGGGCAATCATATTTTGACCGATAACTCAGTAATCGATAAATTTATCGAAATATGTCGATGTCCAAATGAAACCTGGGGCCCTCCCCTTTCGTTTAATACCCATATTGTAGGGAAATTTTTAGGTTTTTGGGCAATCATATTTTGGCCGATAACTCAGTTATCGATAAATTTATCGAAATATGTCGATGTCCAAAAGAGACCTGGGGCCTTCACCTTTCGTTTGATACCCACATTGTAGGGAATTTTTTAGGTTTTTGGGCAATCATATTTTGACCGATAACTCAGTTATCGATAAATTTATCGAAATATGTCGATGTCCAAATGAAACCTGGGGCCCTCCCCTTTCGTTTGATACCCATATTGTAGGGAATTTTTTAGGTTTTTGGGCAATCGTATTTTGACCGATAACTCAGTTATCGATAAATTTATCGAAATATGTCGATGTCCAAATGAAACCTGGGGCGTTCCCCTTTCGTTTGATACCCATATTTTAGGGACATTTTACGGTTTTTGGGCCACTGGGTTTAAACCGAACGAGAGTTACATACATACAAGCAAGCAAACAAACAAACATACAGTGAACCTATTAAAAGCGTGGTAAAAAATATTTGATTTGTACCTCGGTTAACAATAATCGTATATGTTTTTAGACTTTTTATAACTAACTTTCTAGGTGGATATAACCATTGTGTATCAATACCAAGTGTGAACTCTTCTTTTGACAACACACATTAAAATGTCGGTTTGTTTACATCCTGCACATATTAAAATGTCGCCAGCACCGAATAACAGAAAAGCAAATGGCGTTGTTTAACATCCTGCACACATCAACATGGCGGTCTCTTATCTTTTACCTAATGGTAGAAAGAGATGGAAAGAAGTGAGACAAAAAAGGAAATTAAAAACAGGTGACTAAACACACTTTGAAGTTTTCACGACTATGTCTATGATATCACACTTATTATTAACCACAATCTCAAACAGGTGTTATACTCATTTTGGAATTTTGACGTCTATGCAGAAGAGTTTACACTTGGTATTGATACACAATGGATATAACTATTATGGTAAACTATACTATTTTGTTATATCAAATTAGATACTTTAATATTTCTTAAGTTGACTTAAGCTGCCACGATGCACAAATTAGTATGAATAAAAGCAAATGTGCGGATTCGTGTCGACGAATAAAAAATTACGCATACGCCTAGGTGGTTTTTGATATAAATTGAAAACACGTATTTGTTTTTGAGTTTTTATACCCACCGTACTAGTACTAGTACAAGGGTATATTAATTTTGTTCACATAACGGTTGTATGTAACGGCACAAAATAATCGAGATAGATATGGAGTTCCATATATGAAAGTTCTTAGGATTAAAAGAGGAGTTGATTAAGGCATGTCCGTCCGTCTGTCCGTCCGTGTACACGATAACTTGAGTAAAAATTGAGATATTTGCATGAAATTTTGTATACACGTTACTTTCAGGCCAAGGTAGGTTGCTATTGAAAATGGGCGAAATCTGATGGTAACCACGCCCCCTTTTTCGATATCGAAAATTTCGAAAATCACACAAATTGGCATATCTCGGCAGCTGAAATGGCTAAAATGATATAATTTTATAGATGAACCCCCCTGGTCATTCTTTTATGATTTATCCAAAAAAATTATATAGTGGGCGTGGCACCGCCCACTTTTAAGGGAGGCATTTTTGACAATTCGACTGGTCGTAATTTTTAAACTGATTAGGGTAGAACGATGATATTTGGTACAAAGCATACTAGTATCGTTGGGAGTATACCTGATGAAACTGGAAAAAATCGCTCTCCAACCACGCCCACTTTCGATATCGAAAATTTCGAAAATCACATAAATTGACATACTTCGGTAACGGAAATGGCTAAAATGATATAGTTTGATAGGATTAACCCCTCAATCAATCTATTATGATGTTTGATAAATGTTTAGATGTGGGCGTGACAACGCCCACCTTTAAGGGTGGCATTTGGAATATTCGACTGGTCGAAACTTTCAAACTTATTACTTCAGACTCATGAAATTTGGCACAACATATACAAGCAATATAGGTGATGAAATTGGACGAGATCTTTTCCCGACCACGCCCACTTTCGATATGGAAAATTTCGAAAATCACATAAATTGACATAGTTCGGTAAGGTAAATAGCTAAGATAGTATCTAAGCTGGAGTTAAACGGTGGGCGGCGAGCAGTTTATTATTATTGTTGTTGTGATATTATATGGTTGAGGGAGTTGGCCGGGGTTGCCGGTTCGAATACCACCTCAACCAAAGCCTTTTTAATTTTATTTAATTTATTATTTTTATATTCCATCAAGTCTCATGGACTGTGTTTGGTTCTTTTTAATTATTGGTATGTACCATCAAGTCTAGCGGACTGTGTTTTGGTATTGACACTCTGTATGTATTAATTGGGGCGAGCACTTTGGCTCTGAGAATGCATCGTTGGCTATTCTCACTTCCTTAGAAAACCCCTCAAAATTGTTGGTGGTGAGCACTTGGGCTCTGAGGCATTGGCGGCTATTGGCTTACCCCATTTTGCTTGTGAAAAACCACTTGTGTTTTGTTACACCCTATATTTATTATTTGGTGGTGAGCACTTGGGCTCTGAGGCATTGGCGGCTATTGGCTTACCCCATTTTGCTTGTGAAAAACCACCTTTTGTGACTGCGACTATAAGCTATGTATTCCGAATATTCCATAAATTATCTGCGAATTACAATAATATGTAATGCAGATGAAATAAACGAAACCATGTTATGTCGCTTAAACATACTCCCCGCCCTAGACGGCTTAGTCGTCTAGTAAAGAGCCATAGGTTGCTGGTTTGATCCGGCTCGAAGGACCATATCTAAGCTGGAGTTAAATGGTGGGCGGCGAGCAGTTTATTATTATTGTTGTTGCTATATTATATGGTTGAGGGAGTTGGCCGGGGTTGCCGGTTCGAATCCCACCTCAACCAAAGCCTTTTTAATTTTATTTAATTTATTATTTTTATATTCCATCAAGTCTCATGGACTGTGTTTGGTTCTTTTTAATTATTGGTATGTACCATCAAGTCTAGCGGACTGTGTTTTGGTATTGACACTCTGTATGTATTAATTGGGGCGAGCACTTTGGCTCTGAGAATGCATCGTTGGCTATTCTCACTTCCTTAGAAAACCCCTCAAAATTGTTGGTGGTGAGCACTTGGGCTCTGAGGCATTGGCGGCTATTGGCTTACCCCATTTTGCTTGTGAAAAACCACTTGTGTTTTGTTACACCCTATATTTATTATTTGGTGGTGAGCACTTGGGCTCTGAGGCATTGGCGGCTATTGGCTTACCCCATTTTGCTTGTGAAAAACCACCTTTTGTGACTGCGACTATAAGCTATGTATTCCGAATATTCCATAAATTATCTGCGAATTACAATAATATGTAATGCAGATGAAATAAACGAAACCATGTTATGTCGCTTAAACAGATAGTAAAAACTTTAGGTAAATCCTCCTAGGGCCTATATTTTTGTTATCCCGTTCCGAAAATTACCGCTGGGTATTTAATGTTCGGTTCACCCGAACTTAGACTTCTTTACTTGTTAAGTCGTTAGTTTAAGCCAAAGTGTTTTGACATATTATTAAAATCTATTTATTTAAAATTATTTATGGTTTTTTCGTAACGCTAAAACTTGAAAACGACGAAACCAAATCGTTTGGGGTTATTTTTTTGTAAGTACTATGCGTAACTATAAAAGACATTAGGGGGGCATGCCACCTGCCATAAAAAACAAATGTTTAAATCTGAACATCTTAAAAAGCTTCAAGGTAGGGACCTAAAAATTGGTATGGAGATAAACGATATCAATAGTATGCTCATAGAAAAAATGGTAGTTTTGGATAATGAGGGCGTGGCGTGGCGACCCATACATACGTAATGGCACAGACCTGGAAATTAGTACGTTGATATACTATATCAATGCCATTTTTACAGAAATAAGTGGAAGTTACCGGGAAAGGGGACGTGGAACCTTTCATACATACTTAATTTTTAAGACTGTAAAAAAAATGTTTTTTCTGGCAACCCTGTCGCCCAATTGCATTTTTCTTCATATCTTCGGCATTTATTGTCGAGGTTTAAAGTGTGATACACCAATTTTTTTGTCTCAGGGAGTGGGTTAAGTGAGTCCTAAAAAAAGTTCATTGCTCTCAGGCGATCCGTTGTGGTACATACCCACCATATCTCAGTTGCTACCACCCTAATGTATCGATCTAATAACAGCAAATTAAAGACCGTAAAGAATCGTAAATCTTTTACGGTCTTCCATTAACTGACATTAGTTCGTTACATTAGGGTGGTAGAAACAGATATGTTGAGTAAGTAACACAACGAAACGCATGAGCTCAATGAGCTTTTTTTAGGAAAAACCCACTCCCTGAGACAAAAAAATTGGTTTATCACACTTTAAAATCCGACAATAAATGCCGAAGATATGAAGAAAAATGCAATTGGGCGACATCTAGCGTTGCCAGAAAAAAAATTTTAAATGTTTTTCAAAAACACTTCATATGAGGGGAGGTACGGCCGACTTTTTTTTTGGTGATACGCTTTAATCTATGTATATATAAATACGCCACATGAAAAACTTTAGGAACCACTTGTGAGCGAACCGTCTGACCGATTTGAATGAAATATGCACCGATTGAAAGGAAATTGAAAAAAAAACAAGCGTAAAATGATAATGTACTTAAAGCGTTTCTGTTAAGTAAATGCGCATGTCTGACTTAAGCTTCATTTTAAATTTTCTTTGCTTTTAACTTGTAAACATTCAAACACAGTTACGCAAAAACCAACATACATATGTGATGAAAATATGCACGTATGTGTGTGTTAATTGTACTCAAGCACTCAAGAGATAATGAATGGGCAAATTTGAAAATAATAGAAGACATGCATGGATGAAGCGGGTATGTCGCATTTTGAGTGAAACGAGAAAATCAGCTTTAAAGTTTTGCTTAAACATTTGAGGTTTTTTCGAATCTTTATGGAAAACTGACAAAAAAATTACGCAAAGCCATAAAAGACGTTGCATAATATGCAAAAAAAAAAGCATAAGCTTATATTTAGTGTTTTATATGAAAAAAACGGAACATACCCCCTTCTTCCACAATTCATATTGAAAAGTTGTGTACATACCCCCTTCATCCATGAATTATCTTCTACAATTTTCACGATAGGCAGATTCTGATAAGACAGAAATATAGATCTGCATAAACACTATTCACCAATGCCAAAAACAGAAATTGAGTGAAAATGCGACATACCCCCTTCATCCATGCATGTCTTCAATAAACAATTCCAGTTCTACTCTCATTCGCCTGGTGAATGCTAGTTGATACAAAGCAATTGTATACATACATTTTTAAGCAGATTTTTTTCCTTCTTCAAGTATGCTACATAGTCTTCGAAGGGAGATGAAATGCATAAGGAAAAAGTCAATGGTTCGAAACTCTTTTGTGAATTGTAAAATGTGCAAAAAGGAAAGAATTTAAAAAAATAAAAATACAAAAATATTAGGGTGCCTAAAAAAATATCTTTATGCGCACAATTTTCACCTTCGAGTTCCAAATCTTAAATATTGCAGCCGACGACATAATCAGTGGAAGGGTTTTGGTCATCTTAATATGAAGTAATAATAATAATAATATAAAAGAAACCAACATGTGGAACCTATTGTTTAAGGGACCGAACGAAAATGATAGATAATGCAATGGCTAGGCGATTTTGTCATACATAATGAGGCCTTAAAACTTCTTCATCTCAAATATTCGTCCCTAAACTCAACAATGACCTGCTCACCCCCTATAATAACTTTTAAGGCCTCTTTGTACAATACTCCTGTCTGGGCCCATGGATTTCTAACCGTTCGCTGTTCTGATAGCGTATTTGTATGGAATAACTACGATAGGACTTTCTCATCGCATATGAATGGACCTATAAAATTACGTTGTCCAAATACCTCTAAGTTTAAATTCATACATTTCATTCACACAATCATTTACCATCCAAATTTAGAATTGACGTTATTTGACGGACTTTTTCAGCTTAGTTAGTCGTTTGCCACTATATTTTCATTTATTCATCTATATATATAAAAATTTTGCCGTTTTTCGCGTTGTAATGAACTTTACTGAGAATGGCTGAACCGATTTTAACCCAACATTTCCACATTGAAGTGACGCATGTGGGGAAGATTTATAACTAAAAAAAGAGGTTATCAGAAAACGGTTCAAGGTAGGGACCTGAAAATTGGTGTAGATCTATATGGTATCAAAGGGATTCTCACACATAAAAAAGAGGGTTATCAGAAAAGAGAGCGTGGCACCTCCCATACAAACTAAATTTTTAAATCAGAATATCTGTGAAAGGGTTCATGGTAGGGACCTGAAAATTGGTATAGACCTATATGATATCAAAAGTATTCTCACGCATAAAAAAGGTGGTTATCAGAAAAGAGGCCGTGGCACCTCCAATACAAACTAAATTTTTCAAGCAGAATATCTGTGAAAGGGTTCAAGGTAGGGTCCTGAAAATTGGTGTAGACCTATATGGAATCAAAGGCATTCTCACACACAAAAAGAGGGGTTATCAGAAAAGGGGGCGTGGCACCTCCCATACAAACTCAATTTTTAAAGCAGAATATCGGTGAAAGGGTTCATGGTAGGGACCTGAAAATTGGTATAGACCTATATGATATCAAAAGCATTCTCACAAATAAAAAGGGGGGTTATGAGAAAAGAGGGCGTGGCACCTCCCATACAAACTAAATTTTACAAGCAGAATATCTGTGAAAGGGTTCAAGGTAGGGTCCTGAAAATTGGTGTAGACCTATATGGAATCAAAGGCATTCTCACACACAAAAAGAGGAGTTATCAGAAAAGGGGGCGTGGCACCTCCCATACAAACAAAATTTTTAAAGCGGAATATCTGTGAAAAGGTTCATGGTAGGGACCTGAAAATTGGTATAGACCTATATGATATCAAAAGCATGCTCACACATAAAAAGGTGGGTTATAAGAAAAGGGGGCGTGGCACCTATAATACCAACTAAATTTTCAAGCAGCATATATGTGAAAGGGTTCAAGGTAGGGAGCTGAAAATTGGTATAGGCCTATTTGATATCAAAAAGGGACCAGAAAATTGGTGTAGACCTATATGGTATCAAAGGCATTCTCACACACAAAAAGAGGGGTTATCAGAAAAAGGGGCGTGGCACCTCCCATACAAACTAAATTTTTCAAGCAGCATATCTGTTCATGGTAGAGACCTGAAAATTGGTATAGACCTATATGATAACAAAAGCATTCTCACACATAAAACGGGTGGGTTGAATGTCTATAAATGGGGTTAAGGTAGGGGGATGAAAATTAGGATAGAGATATAAGTAGGGAAACCATCGTTACTGTATATTTATACACCGCATGAGGGTGTTAGAGTAGGTGGCCACCCCGTTGGTGCACCCTGGGTAACGCTAAATGACCTACAGTCCTACACGGCTAGTTTCTTGTATTGCCGGTTCTACGAGAACGGTACCAGTACTTGTGTTGTACCCATCGTGCCGAAACGACCCGGGCCGTTTTCTTATATCGACCCGGCCAAGAGCAATACATTCGAGGTGACCCTGGCTGACATTTAGTCAGGGCTACACCTCGTTACAACAACAACAACAACAACACCGCATGAAAATAAAACCAGAAGTGTTGTGTATCAGAAGGCTTTAGAATAAGTTGTTAGTTTACAATAATTAGAGTAAGTCACTAAAATAAATAAAACATTGTTATTAGAATAAGTCACAAAATAAAGGACGAACATGAATTAAATAATAAAGCAAGAAAAAAAAAAAACAAAAGACAACTTTCATTCCTCTTTTTCTTTCACCCAAAGAAACGGGCCCTCGTCCGCTAGTAACTAGATATATAAATTATTTTACTGTCAAAGTCAACTGAGCGAACGTTGCAAGAACGTACAAGTTAACCCATTACTGCCGGCTGTACTTTATAAAGGCTCTTTTCTGAGATTTTTTTAGGACACAATTTGATCGATTTCGACTAAGTTGACAATGCTGTGGTGAGTTGACAGTCCAATCTAAGCCTTAATTTTTTACCGTTATTGGACTCAACCTGTGTCATTTGTGATGTGTTAAAGTCAATCAGTTAAAAAATGTTGATCTTTTAATAATAGCTGTGCGTCTGTGAAGTGATAAAAAAGTAAACTGTGACTAATTAAATATATTTATTTATTAAAATCGTGTATAGAAAGGCATTAGTAAGAATACTACAAACAAGATTTTTGCGGTAAGTTCACTTTTATTTTTTTTCGCTCCAAAATTTGTTGTACTTTAAAAAGTACAGCCGACGTATACAGTAAACTATATTTTTCTTTTTTCTACCGAAATTAGAAATGTCTGTAATACAGGGCAAAGAAACTTTCCGTGCGAAAAAAGCTTCAGGGGCAGGGTACGAAAATAAACTGTACAAAATACATTTCATTTGCTCATTGAGTAGCATGTCATTTAAGTTTTGTACAGTTTATTACTTTTTGAAGAAAAATATTTTTTTATAATTTGAATGTATGTTCTTAGAGTACAAAATGATTTTTAGTTTTGTTTTTCATTTTGGATGTAAATTTCAAAAAATGTATTTTACAGTTTTCAAAGTGAACTCAGATTTAGATTTTGTTTTGTATTGAACTATGAAAGTAATAAACAAAACGATATAGGACTGTACAATAAAGTTTATTTTCGTACGCTGTTCAGAGGTCTCCAAGAAGCAGTTAATGATCTGTTAACTGATAACTACGAAAGAAATGATGGTACAAATTCGTATTTATCATCACTCCCCCTGAGCCGCACCCCCTAACTGACACGGAAGAGTGTACATACTAACGCCGGCTGTACTTTTTAAAGTATAGGTTGGGAAACGGGGTGGCATAAAAAATTGTTTTTTATTTTTTGTTTGCATCTAGAGGCCAAAAGTACATAACTGGTGCATGAAAATTTATGAAAATCGGTACACGGGTTCTGTACCCCGGCGATAATGGGTTAAGACACACATATGCATCTGCGCATATCTGTATGTATTTATATTTGTACCTATATATATATATATATATATTTATAGAACATATTTCAGCATATGTCCATGGATTTATATACATTTGAATTTGTTCACGAATTTTCATTCAACAATTTTTCAAATTTTCATGCTGATATATGCGCTATAAAGGTACACACGTGCAAATATATAAACATACAAACAATTTTATATTTACGGTAACGAATGATGTGTTTTTATACTTTTTATTTATTTCTTTTTTATTCATAACAGTCTGCATTTAAGCACTGAGTTCTCAGCTTTTCACCATTAAAGAACTTGTTTGAGGCTTTGTGTGAATGGATGTGTATTAGACTGGGTAAAAAAAAAATTTGGTTTTTTTTTTTTAAATTATATTGATTTTCTTTTTAAGAGAGGTGAAACACAAATTACTGTATTTTTTTCTGATTTTAAATTAAAGTCTAAAGGCCTATCATCGCTAGTTTATATTTTACAGACTATACCTCATATTTGAGTAAACATCTTTTTTGTATTTTACGAAAAATCTCCAGCCTGGATTATCCGATCGAACCTCGCTATTCACCGGATTAAAGATCGTCTGTAACTCTAAAAACCCGCCATATAAAGGTTTTCAATTAGATGCCCAGACTGGAAGCTATTAGAAGATTAATGAGAGAAATAGAGCACAATTTCAAGTCGCCTCGTAGTATGTATTGATATACAGTGAAAACTAATAACTTTTTATACCTTTCATGAACATGAAATGGTATTATAACTTTGGTCCGATGTTTGTAAGTATGAGAAGAAGAGATAGACCCATCAATAAGTATACCGAAATGATCAGGATGACGAGATGAGTTGATTTAGCCATGTCCGTCTGTCTGTCTGTCTGTCTGTCTGTTTGAACGCAAACTAGTCCCTTTGGCTGAAATTTTGTATGCGGCCACCATTTTCCAATATAGGAATCATTTGTCGGAACTAGCAAGATCGGACCGATATTACATATAGCTCCCATACAATCGATTGCTCCGATAAACGGATTTTGGGCTATAACTCCTGTAATTAAACACGTAGGAACGTGAAATTTTGGACGTATAGCTATTTTTATATTTTAAATACCTATGTTGAAAATCATCGAGATGGGATAAATATTTCACATAGCTCCCATACAATCGATTGTTCCGATAAACGGATTTTGGGCTATAACTCCTGTAATTAAACACGTAGGAACGAGAAATTTTGGACATATTGCTATTTTTATATGTGAAATATCGATGTTGAAAATCATCGAGATGGTATAAATATTTCACATAGCTCCCATACAATCCTGTAATTAAACACGTAGGAACGTGAAATTTTGGACGAATTGGGATAAATATTTCACATAGCTCCCATACAATCGATTGTTCCGACAAACGGATTTTGGGCTATAACTCCTGTAATTAAACACGTAGGAACGTGAAATTTTGGACGTATTGCTATTTTAGAATGTGGAATGTCGGTGTCAAAAATCAATGAGATTGGACCAATATAACACATCTCCCCCATATAATCGATAGTTCCGATAATTTCGGTATGAGCTTAAGTTAAATTCACACAGGCTGTACTGGGATCAAACAGTGAAAATCGTGACGCTTATTCATGAAAGGTATTTAGCCTTCGGCACAGCCGAAGACAGCTTTCCTTACTTGTTTAATTTTATTTTGATACGATGTCAAAGCTCAATCAATTCCAAATCATGTTTGTAAAAGGTTGCAAATCAGTTCAGAAATACCAAAGTTAAAGCCATTATAGTATGACTATATATGTAGCTACATTGATTGAAACCCATTATATGGCGGATTTTTAGAGCTATCGAAGACCTTTTATGCAATGATTAGAGGGTTTCGATCAAATAAACAAAGCTGGAGATTTTTCGTAAATTAAAAAAATGGTATTTTCTCACTTTTTTAAAAACGATAACTTTGCGAAATCTTAAAACCCATATAACCAATTTTTTTATTTATCTCTTCAGAATCGGAATCTGCACGTTTTTCACGTAATAAATGTTTACCCAGTGAAAATTTGCACAGCTAATTTGTAGATCAAAATCTATCATATTCCGCCCGGGGAAATTGTTTTTTTTTAAGGAACAACTTAGTGTATATGTATGCATCTAGGAAAGTATTTGCAATTCTTTGCCCTTTTACTTTAATGTCTTGTTTTCGTTTTGCTTTTTCTTCTATGCATCGCTTTTCAAAAGCGTTTGTTTGCCACAGCATACTACATTTGCATTTGAATGCATTTTATGTATGCAAAGGTCACCAAATACGAATATATGGAGAACTTATTTGCTTGGGTGGCAGTTGCAGCTGAGTTTTTAACTTTTAGATTCTGAACCTTTAGTGGTTCATTTCATCTGCCAATTTTTCTGAAAATAGTTGTTCTCGTTTTCATGTGATCGTATATGGCTTTAAACGATCTAACTTGAATGGACGTCATCAGAGGTTAAATGATGAACCAAGAACTTCCCACCTGCTTTTTCTAGTTCATTCCATGCTGACAAATTTGTCTTTCGACAAAAAAATACTTACCATTATATGCGATAAGAAGTATAGTGATTCCATGATAAATGACATGGTATAGGTGATAGATTAGGACATCGTGAGGTATTCGGGCATCGCATTCATCATCACCCATGCCCGTGGGCTTGAGAAGAAGTGTGGCCTCCACAAACTTACTTTGTACATCCGTTACCAGGGAACAATTATACTGCCTAGGAAAAGTCCTCCAACTCGCGCTTTCAGCTTACTCCTCTTTATTCTGGTCACATGCCACAAGTGCGATTTTCGGATTTTTCAGGAGAGCATATTTAAGATTCAACACACAGAATAGTTTTTTTTTAACATGGGCCATGTTCAACCAGCAAGAAAGACATGATATTTTAAAATAAATTCATGTTAATTTAACAGAGAATCATGATAATTTAAAACGAATTCAAGTTTTTCAACATGATCTTTGTGTTAATTTTACAGGAAGTCATGTAAATTTAACACAAAGTGAAGCTATTCAACATGAACTTCATGTTAAAATAACCTGAACGACAGTGTTGATAAATAAGAACCTGAAAAGGTGTTAAAAAGTGGTGATTTTACCTAAAAATTTTTCCGTGTGAAAGCAAGGCTATCACTTTTACTTTATCGGTTTTTCTTTCGCTAACATCTCGTTAACTAAATATTGGAGAGATTTTCACCTTTCGTATAAACTGAGTTTTTCATACTGTATATCTCTGGAAGCATTTGCAGCAGAGTAAAAAATTGAAGTGTTCACGGAAGGAAATCTATGGATGGAACATCCATAATTATTGATACCACATTAAATAAAAATTGATAATCCTGTCCCATCAATGAATATGGATGTTCCATCAATACATTTTTGATAAATCACTATTGAAGTGGTATCCATATAAACTATTGATAAATTCTGAATATTTTTTTTAAAAAACAAAATTTCATACAACTTAACATCTGGTTTCAGTGGGACTCGAACACTGCTCCTCTGTTACGCTAGCCCAGTGTTCTGCCATTCGGCTACGGCATATTATAAAATTTTTATAAAAATTTCCGATCATAAGAAATTAAAAAAATTTTGAATCCAAAAAACCTTACAACAAGTTGTAGTATTGTTAGGAAATCCATAGTAAAAATTGTTGAACTAGTTATTATGATTATGCGTTCCAGAAAAATTTACATTTCGTCCATATATATTAATACGCTGTCTCTATCATTATTACTATGCAGAAAATATAGATATGGATATAGCAGCAATAGAAATTCATATTACGACGATAGATATTGACATGCCGTTCAAATATATTAGTTTTCTATCCATAAATATAAAAAACAGTACATCATATCGAAATGGTTGACATGTCATTTTACTTTTTATTGGGAGCAAATAATATTTGATGACTCGCTCATTCTGAGAGAATATTGCATCAAACTCGTCGCTTTCAATAGTGATGTTGTCACAACATTCAAGGCATTTCTCTCAGTGTTATCACGAAAAATGGGAGTTATAGAAATAGGGGGCATGACACCTCCTATACGAAAAAGATTTTTTCTGGAAGTATTTTCAACAGAGTACGGAGCATTGTGGGACTCTCTACGGAATATAAATAAAAAACGTATGTCACACAAGCTAGAAAGTCTAAGTTAGGGTAAATCGAACATTAAATTCCCACCGGAGATTTTCAGGATAAAAATACCATGACTTGTCAGTGATATAGGCTCTAGAATGCATGGGAAGAATAACCTGAAGAAATTTTCCAGCATTATATTAGTCATGTGTCTTCTCAGCATTTTAAGCATCAATTTAACATACTTCCCATATAGTTATAGCTGTGCCACGCCCACTTTTAAAATTTAACATGTAATCCCAGTAGAATGTTTTTAAATAAATTTCCAATTCAAGCCATTAAATATTTTAAAATAATATCATACTAAAAAAATGTAAATTTTGAATAAAAACTCGTTTTTTAATTTCAAATATTTGATTGCGGCACTTTTTAAGATTAATTTGAAAGCAAAGTTCAATTTAAGTTCAATTGATTTATATCAGATTATTAAATAAAAATTTACAATTAAAAAAATCGTACCACTGAGTATTTTAAATTGAAATCATATTATGCGACGCTTTTTGTAATGTTGAAAATCACATCATCAAACTCAAACATCGCGTGATGTTCAGTTGACATGCTATAAGCAATGTTGACGCTATTTCCATTTCAATTAGAAAATAACGTCAATAAACGTATTGACAAAGAGAAGATAAGTCAACTGACCTTATTTCCATTTCGAAAATGGAAATAGTGTCAATTGACACCATTTGGGGTGCGAAATAATGTCAATTCACACTACATATTTCCATTAACCTTGTTACCTGTCACCTTTTTATCTTAATTCCTTTCGCAAGTTAAATTTCATTGTCTGTGGGGTTGATGTCGAAGCTTCCCACTTAGTCATTTTTGTTTGATAATTTCTTTCAGTGTAAGTGGATCTAAATCATTAATATAATTAATATAAAATAAGTAGGTCGAATTCAGGTGTCTTGAACGCTTAACCCAGATCTCTACCATCGAATACTTATGCTTTCCAGCGTCTAATTACAGCTTTAAGGAATTATACCAGTGTTGCCGCTGAAAAATTTCAAAAAGGGTCCCCTATTTTTTTAGATAGGAACACATTTACATATGTATTTCCATTTTTTTTTTTATGTTGAACATTTTTAAATGTTTGAATTAGTTCAATGTGTAGTAATGATAATCGCATAATGTAATCATTTTTTTTTTAACTAAAACCCTCCACTTAAAGGATATGTAACGTATTTTTGGGAAAGGTTTCAAAAATAATAAGAAAATTCACATTGAAAAGAATAAAAATTGTTCCCATAAAAAATTATGGGAAAGGGCGAAAAATCCACCCTCAAGGGTTAAGTTGCAGAGCTTTTATCAAAGCTTATTTTCTCATCAATTACTAACTTTTTAGGAGGTAAGCCACAAAATAACTAAATTTTTTTTCAAGCATGACTTTTGGAAATAGACAAGAGTTTACGAGGTTAGAGTAAAAAAGGAACAAGGAGAGTTTTTGGTTTAAAAAAAAACCCGATAAAATGCATTTCATTGTACATAGTTGGAAAGTGAAAAGGGGTCAAAAAGGGTCACAAATTTAAAAAAAGGGTCAAAAATCGTACTGTTTTGAAAAAGTAGGGTCCGGGGTCCTGGCTAAAAAAAGGGTCAAATTTATCCTTTAGGGTCCCCAACGGCAACACTGAATTACACCAAACTCTTTCACGTTGCTCCACCACACTTTCCATATTGCGTTTACCGCGAATCGAACTAACATTTATTTGACTGCTGAACGGAGGTGTCTACCATTATGCCATCGTATACTTATGCTTGCCGGCGTCTAATTACAGCTTTGTTCTATGACAGTAAAGACCGTACCTTCGCTGTTGTATTAACTGCAAATTATGTCAGTTTTACTAAATTTTATTAATTAAAATTGACAGATCTATGACTGTTCAATCAACAGTTGAATGCAGTTACTTCAAAAAAAAAAAAAATTCCTTCACTTCCATATATCGCACTTGTTACGTTAAAGGGTAACAACTCAAAATTTCCAAATTTTACTTTTTTGCAAGAAAATAATGTGCAGTGGTCATCTCTACCCACTGTAAAAATCGTTCAGTGATTTGTTTGGTCTTTCGTTAAAAAAAAACGTTATGACTCTCTCTTTGTTTTCAGAATGACTTCTTTCGACTCAACTAAAGAGTTACATTTTTCGTTTGTGACTGCGACTATAAGCTATGTATTCCGAATATTCCATAAATTATCTGCGAATTACAATAATTTGTAATGCAGATGAAATAAACGAAACCATGTTATGTCGCTTAAACATACTCTCCGCCCTAGACGGCTTAGTCGTCTAGTAAAGAGCCATAGGTGCTGGTTTGATCCGGATCGAAGGACCATATCTAAGCTGGAGTTAAATGCTGGGCGGCGAGCAGTTTATTATTATAGTTGTTGTGATATTATATGGTTGAGGGAGTTGGCCGGGGTTGCCGGTTCGAATCCCACCTCAACCAAAGTCTTTTTAATTTTATTTATTTTATTATTTTAATTTTCTATTTAGTTTAGTGGACTGTAAAATCATTTTATTAAACTTTATTGTTATTTAATGAGGGTAAGTGCTAGGCCTAACGAGACAGTTAGCAGCAAAAGCTGAATGATACTCACTTTACCCATATTATATTATTTTATACGTAGTATTTATTTAGGGACGTAGATCCCTTCCAAAAGGTATTTAATGAGGGTGAGCACTAGGCCTAAAGAGACAGTTAGCAGCAACAGCTGAATGATACTCAGCACTATGTCCTGAGGCAGTTAGCAGCCTTAGCTGATTGACACTCACTTTACCCACATTATATTATTTTATACGTAGTATTTATTTTGGGACGTAGATCCCTTCCAAAAGTTATTTATATGCATCGTTGTCATTAGGGGCGTAGATCCCCTTCGAAGCGTATGCATAGGAGGCTAGCGTGAGTGCTAAAACCACACTTTGTTGAAGCAGCTATAAGCTATGTATTCAGGAAATTCTATAAACTATCTGCGAATTACATTGGTGTGTAATGCAGAATATATGAAATGAACGAAATAATCATAGCTTATGCCGCGTAAACATACTCCCCGCCCTAGACGGCTTAGTCGTCTAGTAAAGAGCCATAGGTGCTGGTTTGATCCGGCTCGAAGGACCATATCTAAGCTGGAGTTAAATGCTGGGCGGCGAGCAGTTTATTATTATTGTTGTTGTGATATTATATGGTTGAGGGAGTTGGCCGGGGTTGGCGGTTCGAATCCCACCTCAACCAAAGTCTTTTTAATTTTATTTAATTTATTATTTTTATATTCCATCAAGTCTCATGGACTGTGTTTGGTTCTTTTTAAATATTGGTATGTACTATCAAGTCTAGTGGACTGTGTTTTGGTATTGACACTCTGTATGTATTAATTAGGGCGAGCACTTTGGCTCTGAGAATGCATCGTTGGCTATTCTCACTTCCTTAGAAAACCCCTCAAAATTTTTGGTGGTGAGCACTTGGGCTCTGGGGCATTGGCGGCTATTGGCTTACCACATTTTGCTTGTGAAAAACCACTTGTGTTTTGTTACACCTTATATTTATTATTTGGTGGTGAGCACTTGGGCTCTGAGGCATTGGCGGCTATTGGCTTACCCCATTTTGCTTGTGAAAAACCACGTTTTGTGACTGCGACTATAAGCTATGTATTCCGAATATTCCATAAATTATCTGCGAATTACAATAATATGTAATGCAGATGAAATAAACGAAACCATGTTATGTCGCTTAAACAATGAGAAAACCAGAACTATAATGAGAACATATAAATTATAATGAGAAAAAGTAAAATGTATTGAGAAAATAGAACTTGTATTGAGAAAACATAAGTTGTACTGAGAATACGTAAACTAGTGAATAAGTAATGGAAAAATTTTCATTCAATATAAATATATATATATATAATATTTTCTCATTTCTAATTTATGATTTCTCATTACAAGTTTACGTATTCCCATTACAATTTATGTTTTCTCATTACAATTTACTTTTTTTCATTATAATTTTTATTTTCTTATTATCATTCTTGTTTTCTCATTATACCTTTCATGAACATGAAATGGTATTATAACTTTGGTCCGATGTTTGTAAATATGAGAAGAAGAAGAGATAGACCCATCAATAAGTATACCGAAATGATATGGATGACGAGATGAGTTGATTTAGCCATGTCCGTCTGTCCGTCTGTCCGTCTGTCTGTTTGAACGCAAACTAGTCCCTCAATTTTTGAGATATCTGGCTGAAATTTTGTATGTGGCCACCATTTTGTAATATAGGAATCATTTGTCGGAACTGACAAGATCGGACCAGTATAACATATAGCCCCCATTCAACCGATTGTTCAGATATAAGGTTTTTTGGCCAAAACTTCCGCAATTAAAAAGTTAGGAACGTAAAATTTTGCAACTCGAGTAATTTCTATTTATGTAGTGTATATAGTGAAAATCAACGAGATCGGGCAAATGTAACATATAGCCCCCATACAACCGATTGTTCAGATATAAGGTTTTTTGGCCAAAACTTCTGCAATTAAAAAGTTAGGAACGTAAAATTTTGCAACTCGAGTAATTTCTATTTATGTAGTGTATATAGTGAAAATCAACAAGATCGGGCAAATGTAACATATAGCCCCCATACAACCGATTGTTCAGATATAAGGTTTTTTGGCCAAAACTTCTGCAATTAAAAAGTTAGGACCGTAAAATTTTGCAACTCGAGTACTTTCTATTTATGTAGTGTATATAGTGAAAATCAACAAGGTCGGGCAAATGTAACATATAGCCCCCATACAACCGATTGTTCAGATATAAGGTTTCTTGGCCAAAACTTCTGCAATTAAAAAGTTAGGAACGTAAAATTTTGCATCTCGAGTACTTTCTTTTTATGTAGTGTATATAGTGAAAATCAAAAAGATCGGGCAAATGTAACATATAGCCCCCATACAACCGATTGTTCAGATATAAGGTTTTTTGGCCAAAACTTCTGCAATTAAAAAGATAGGAACATAAAATTTTGCAACTTGAGTACTTTCAATTTATGTAGTGTGTAGAGGAAAATCAAGAAGATCGGGTAAATATAACATATAGCCCCATACAACCGGTTGTTCCGATATAAGGTTTTTTGGCCAATACTTCCGCATTTAAAAAGTTAGGAACGTAAAATATTGCACCTTTAGTACTTTCTACATATGTAATGTGTATAGTGTAAGTCAGTACAATTGAACACGTATAATATATAGCCTCCATACAAACGATTGTTCCGATAACTCGGATCCTATTATTTTGTAAGTTTTTTTAAAGTAAGTTATAGTAAATATAGTTAAATTGACACAGGCTGTACTGGGTATCGAACAGTGAAAATCGTGACGCTTATTCATGAAAGGTATATAGCCTTCGGCACAGCCGAAGACAGCTTTCCTTACTTGTTTTAATTTACTTTTTCTCATTTTAGTTTATGTTTTCTCATTTTTGGGTGGAAAAGGTGTAGTACCGTTTTTATCAATGTATTGTGTACGTGTAAATTCATAAACGAAAAAATTGAAAAAATTGTCAAAGCAATAAAGTAGCGGATTTCATTGATAGGGGCCCAAATTTATTGAAACCAAATTAAAATTTTTTTTAAATATGTTGAGGATTGTTGTCACAAGTATAATGGTAAGGACAAGTCATTCGGGCAGTACCGCAAGGGAGTAACGGAACGTACCGGATTCATCCGGCAAAGGACTGTCAACTCCCGTACAACCCCTGTTTGGTCTGTCACGTAACTTTTTATAAGTGAATCTTTCGACCAGGCATTAAATTTTAATCTTTTTTTTTTAAACGCTCATGGTTTTTTGAATTATTTTTTGTAAACCAAAATATATGCCTGCCTCGCTCAAAATTAATATATCTGTACTGTGATGTTTTCGAACGGTACTAGCTTTTGCTGCCAATATAGGAGTATTAAATATATGTTCACTTCAACCAAATTTGGTCAACTTCAGGATAATAGTGCGAGATTGTTGATTTTACTAGTGCAATTTTTTCTATGCACGTACAAAACTACTTTAGGCGATTGGTATGAGCGCGAAATGCTTGAATTCGAAATTATGTTTGCGTGAGCTAATACACTTTTACATAAATCAAATACGCAACGAGTGGTCAACGCCTCTTGTGATATTCATTACACAAATTCGATATAGTGGCTGAGATATGATGAAAACGCCCAAATGCCTGATGTAACACAAATATAGATTTTCATTTCAGATTTTATGCATTCAAACTAGACTACATTTACTAATGAATGTGGCGCCAAAAAATTAAATACTTATAAGTTGTGTACCACTATAGGAGCGCGGGTGTGCAGGGCATCGCTCAACAAGCTTTTAATGTATTTTTTTTTTTTATAATTGGCTCGATCCCCTTCAAGCCATTTATGACGAAATTTTATTTTTAGACGAAACTTTGCGAAATATTTCTTGAAACTATTTTGAATTACACGGATTTTTTTGTTTTTTTCCCCTAGAAAACTAAACTATCGAACCCATTACAGAAAACTACTATATATCTTGTAGGGTTTAAAAAAAATTTTAATTCTGTAAAAAAGTAATTTTTTTTCAACACTATTTTTTTATATTGCAAAATTGTTTGTTTAATTTTTTATATAATGTGAGAAGTATGGCCCACAATATATAATCATGGCAATATGCTAAAATTCGTATTTCTCGACATGATGAATTTCATATCAAACCCAATATGCATTGAACCCGACCCCCTCAGAATTTGATGAAATCTTGCATAGAGGTACATCTTACCTATCCAAACACAACCTAATTTTTAGAAATTGCATTTTCGAAAAATTGTGGGCGTGGCAAGGTATCGAAATATTCGAAAAATTACGATAATAGGTACTTTAAAGTGTGATTACTACCCATTACCGATTTCAAAGATCTTCATACCATTAGAAAGGTATTGAAATAAGCTTTCAAAAAATATACTGTAAAAATTTTTTAGTACACTGAAAAAAAAAAATGTTTTCGAAATACATTTTCCAAATAAACTGAAAAAACACTTCAAAGATCAAGCGATTTTGAAAAATAAAATTTTATGTTAGAAAGGTATTAAAATCACCTTTTGAAAATATATACTGTAAAGATTCTATATTACACTGAAAACAATTTTTTTTAGTTTTCTTCAATTTTTTTTTTCAAACTGGGAAACACGTCAAAGACCAAGCGATTTAAAAAAAAAAATTTTAGGAAGTTCTATTTAATACATAGGTGTTTCCCAGAAAAAGTCAACCAACATTTTTTTTTTGTATGGAAAAAATTTGGTTTTTTACTAGTAAAATAACGTCCGCAACGTAACGTCCCCAACAGACATATGTAACGATTACTTACAAACAGCTTTTCTTATCTTATTTTTGTGTTGGTTTTTAAGAACTCACTACATTCATCTTTAATTTATCCTTAAAGGTTTTTTCTTAATACTTAGAAATTGGAAGAAAATTGATAATTTACCTAGTTGCCTTAACACTACTTCCGTTTAGAGTAACGTCCGCAACGCAGTTTAGGTGGCTATGACAGCGACATTATACTATGCTATCGTCTGCAACATACTTAACCGACAGCAGGTCCTAAAATACGTCCATAAATAATATAATGGCTCCAGTTGTCACGATACTTCTTACTCAAAATTCAATAAAATCGTTCAAACGTAACGTCCGCAACGCTGGGAAACGCCCCTATATAGCATATCTGAAAACTAAAATGCGTTTTTTTTCTTTTTTTTTAAATTTTTTTAAGTAAATGCATCTCTTGGTTACTTTCTGATATTTTGATATCACGCTCAAACTAATGAACCATTTTCAAAGATTTGTATACTGTTAGAAAGGTATTTAAATCAGCTTTTGAAAAAATACACTGTAAAAAATTTTGTATTCCAGTGGGGTGCACCCCAGCTAACATCAAAACAACGGCTCGAATATTTCACATACAAGGAAAAGGACGGCGGCTGAATGTACTTGAGAATATGGAGATATACAAGTTAAAAACCTTTAAAGGCAGGATAATAAACGACGAAATATTTGAACCCTTAAAATTAATTTACAAAAAAACAGCACCAGCCAGAACAAGCATAGCACCGATGAACTATAAAAAAACAACGCAACGGATAGACACAGACCAGAACGAAACTAGTAAATACAGATGTGTGTAACTATCAAGAAAATGTTCCTCTCAACTTCGAAACATTACCTTAAACGAAGCAGCGCTGATATCTGAACATTTTCCAGCAATCTCCAACATTGATCGTTACCGTATTTGCGAATGTTGTCACTTTAAACTGAAGGATGCTATCAAGATTGCTGGTAATCAGCGTTCTACTGAAACGGAAAGTGAAGAAGCACAAGAAATCTTGACTACCGGTGAATTTTATCAAGAATATAAGGAAGTTTCAACATGCAGCAGATATACTAAATCACTCGAACGCAACGAACTCGTCAACAATATAAATAAGCATGTTATTCCTCACCTTGGAAGCCATCCATCGCCAATGAAGCGAAAATATTTAGAAAGGGAGGCATGCTCCAAAAAAAAAAAAACACAGCAAATTGCACAAAGTATTTCGGATTCACTTGGAGGTTGTTCACTGTCAACTTTATCAGAAGACCTAAAGAAGATCAAAACTTACTACGAACAAATTTTGAAGAACATGAAATATCAATAGTTACGAAATTTAATGTTCCTATCTATATAATTACAGGAGTTATCTACCAAAATCCGTTTATCGGAACAATCGATTGTATGGGGGCTGTGTGAAATATTTATCCGATCTCGATGATTTTCAACATCGATATTTCACATATAAAAATAGCAACACTTACGTTCCTAGCTCTTAAACTAAAGGAGTCATAGCCCAAAATCCGTTTATCGGAACAATCGGTTGTATGGGAGCTATATGTAATATCGGTCCGATCTTGCTGGTTCCGACAAATGATTCCTATATTGGAAAATGGTGGCCGCATACAAAATTTCAGCCAAATATCTCAAAAACTGAGGGACTAGTTTGCGTTCAAACAGACAGACAGACAGACGGACATGGCTAAATCAAATCATTTCGTCATCCTGATCATTTCGGTATACTTATTGCTTCTTCTTCTCAATCTTACAAACACCGGACCAAAGTTATAATACCATTTCATGTTCATGAAAGGTATAAAAATAAAACAAAGTTTTCGGACTCTAGCATGGACAGACGTAGTTTACCTGAACAAACTTTAAACACAGTCAAATTGTTTTATGAAGATGATGAAATCAGCGGAATCATGCCTGGGTCACAGGACTCAATTTTAGTAAGACAAGGAAACATACGCGAGAAAGTTCAAAAAAGACTAATGCTGTCATCGCTTCGTGAAACTTACTATGAATTTAGTAAAATACATCCTTCACTTCAATTAGGATTTACAAAATTTACCATGTTGCGACCAGAGAATTGTATCAAATTTGGGGATGGAAACCAGCAAAATGTTTGTGTGTGCACGTTGCATCACAATGTAAAACTGATGTTCGAAAAATCCTGTTTGAAATCGATGGAAGGTCAACATAATTTCAGAAACTATAAAGATGTTCTTGAATTCGTTGTCTGTAATGGTAATATAGAAAACAGCGAGTGTTGCGTATCAATGTGTGGTCGGTGCTACCATAATTTAACGAACCTTAGAACGATGATTTTTGAATATTACGAAAAAATTGATTTCGAAATATTCGCTGAGTGGAACTTTTACGCAACCAGCCATGGAAAATCTGCATGTGATGGTATAGGTGGGACATTGAAAAGAGGCGCTCGGAATTATAGCATGGCAAATAAAAACCAAATTCAAACGGCGAAAGACCTTTATCATTGGGCTTCACAAACGTATAACACCTCCATTGAAGTTGCTTACGCAGACGCTGATGAATACAACAAAACAAAAGAAGAGCTACTTTCAAGATACAAAAATACCAAAACTATTACAGGAACTCAAAGCTTCCATTCTTTTTACCTTTAGATGAAACATCACTAAAAGTAAGCAAATGTTCCGAAAGTCAGCAGCATGAGCTCCGCAAAGTTGTATATGAAATCTAAATAAATAAAAAAAAATTAACTTTATCAAGTGTACGTCAACTTATTGTTTGCGTCTGAAAAATTTGATAATAAGATTCTTGTTCGAATCTATTAGAATACTTAGTCATAGTATCTATATCTGTATAAGGCACATTCCATCGTGACTCCTGGGACATTTGACTCGAGAGCTTAGTCAACTTTGACTTAATAAACTGACATTGGGATTTCAATTGCTATGAAATATATTTATCGACGAAATAACAACAAATAGCTTTATAACTACTCAGTAAGTGAGTGTGACTCCTGGGAAACCGAAAAAGCCCTTTGTTGCACCTTTGTGTGCACGTAAACGAATTTTAGCTTTACAGTTCAACTTTGAACTACAATTTGTATGTGATCGAAAGAACATACTACATAGTACCATATTCTTTAAAAATAAGATCAGTATTAGCTTTTAGAAACTTTTTACAAAGGTTAAATAGTGTGACTCCTGGGACATTTTCCTGTTTTTTCGTTATACAATCTTTAAGTTTTTTCAGTATTATCGATGCAGTTCCCTAAAAATTTAGCTATGCAACTAGTTACCACTAACCCATGATAATAAAAAGACCTTTGGTAAAGTTCTGTCAGAGCAGTGGGAGTTTATGGCATTTTAAAAATTTGGTACTTTTCCTCTTTTGGGTGGAATGTCCCATAACTTCCAAAGTATACCTAGGTACCATTTTTTGTCACACAATAATATCAAATTTTTTTCAGTGTAATATAGAATCTTTATAGTATATGTTTTCAAAAGGTGATTTTAATAGCTTTCTAACGTTATAACAAATTTGAAATCGGTTGATTAGTTTACGCGTGATATCAAAATATCAGAAAGTAACCAAGAGATGCATTTACTTAAATAAATTTAAAAAAAATAAAAAAAACCGCATTTTAGATATGTTATATATTTTTCAGAAATGTTATATATATTGAATAGACCTTTCTAAAATAAAATTTTATTTTTCAAAATCGCTTGATCTTTGAAGTGTTTTAAGATGTAACACAAATATTTTCAGGGGCGTCCCCGAAATTTAAGGATGGGGGTACGGGGCTAGCGACCCCTCGACCCTCTAAAGTTTTTATTGGTCGAATTTTCGATCACAAGCAATACTAGTTCATATAAATCGATGTCATAAATCCATCAGTGACGAGTTTCACACAGTCGAATTAGTTTTCAAAAATGCACCGCCATATTGGATCCACCATTTTGAATTTAAAAAAACCGATATCGGATTCGTAATCAGACAACTCATAAACCCCCGAGTACCAAGTTTCAATAAAATTCAATTAGTTTTCAAAAAAATCACCGCCATATTGGACCCGCCATTTTTGAATTAAAAAAAAAAAACTGACATCGGATTCATAATCAGCGATATCATAAACCTTCTAGATGCGAAATATATCCAAAAAATCATGCGCAATGGGGTCAGTGTAGGCGTTTTAGTTGCACTATTTTCAATTTCGAAACATACTTTCAGGAGTTAAACCCTTTCTACTCATCCAAGACGGCTATTGAATTGCAGGAATATTCGTCAATGAAAACAGAATAACAACACACAAAAACCCAAATTTTTACTGCACTTAAACATGTTAAAATTAAATTAAATTTGCAAGCATCTCATTTTTTTTATAAAAACGAGTAGCGCGACCTCTAAAGCACCTTTAAAACAAAAACAAAAAAATAGCAGCCTTTTTTTTGTCACAAGGAACCATATTTCGGAGTAGCGTTTTAGATTTTCAAAAAAAAAAAAAATTTGAACCACTCTAATGTATGTACTTCTATGCAAAATTTCATCAAATTCTGAGGGTGTCGGGTTCAAAAGGTACTCTTTTTCAGCCTTTGATATGAAATTCATCACATATGAATTTTTTAAATTTCTTTATGAAATTCTCTTATTAATACGGTGGTTTTTTATTTTCTTATATTTTTTTAAAGCTGCAATATTACAAATTTTGTTGACAGACAATAGATACATCCGAAAACAATTACAACTTTATTTAATATACATATATGTATGTTATAAGTTTGTGGTCATTAATTTGAAAATTTTTGAAAATTTGGTGGACTTTTGACCGTTTGTGAATTATATTTCTTAAATTATTCTGTGTTTTATTATTAGTGAACAAGATGGAAAAGCAACAACAATTACAAGCTACTATGATTACGTAATTTCGGCCTTGCTCAAGGGCACTTATCAAATGGCTTTGTGTTTAGAAATTTTTCATCACCTATTGTTGCTCATTGAACCAAGATCCGACGGGATTAGGAATTTCTAAGCCCGCAACAAACTTATAACATGCATACCTATTAATCGCAGGATACAGCGAAAAAGCCACCCTGTGAAAATAAGCTGACAGCTGTCAGTAAAATGATCACAGGGTGCACTAAAACCTCTTCACACTGCTAGTATAAATGGTGACCAATAGATATCACTTTAGTTGTCGATAAGGTAAGAATAACAAAAACTAATAAAATGACAAATACAAAGTGAACATGATGGATATAAGCTGGCAATAATTTCAACGCTTCATAGCGGTTGGTGTAAGAGATACACACTGCGGGTACAAAGCCATTTGATAAGTGCCCTTGAGCAAGGCCGAAATTACGTAATCATAGTAGCTTGTAATTATTGTTACGTTTCCATCTTGTTCACTAATAATAAAACACAGAATAATTTAAGAAAAATTATTCACAAACGGTCAAAAGTCCACAAAATTTTCAAAACTTTATTTAATGGCAATCAGTTGACAACGGCTCACGTATGGTCGCGTATTTTCGGAAGTAAATTTCTCCGCCGTACTTTTTTTTTCAAACGGAAACGGAGACTTGTGAAAAACCAAAAAATACGTGTAATTTAAAAGTTTCGTCGAAAAACAAAATATCGGCATAAATGGCTGGGTAATTTTAAATGGATCGACCCAACTACAATTTTGATAGATATACATGGGGTTAGGGTAAGGTTCAAGGACTGCCGCAGAGGCACACTTAGGCCAGTTTTGAAAGGCCCATTGTGACACCAGGAAAGTCAGTCCCGGGACCCGGTCATATGGAAAATCCCTGAGTTATTGGATGTCCCTCCATGTGAGGTTTAAGCGGTTCTGTTGGGCCATCTCTTGAAGATATCGACGACAGCTGAGCGTCAGTTCAGAGTTGAACGAATAAGAGCCAAGAGCTTTGATGGCCGCCTGGCTGTCGCTGGAAATAACGATGTCCTCGCCGATATCGCGTTTACTTATCCAAATCGCGGCACCCAAGATTGCTGAGACCTCAGCCTGAAGGAGAGCTTAAGTTCCAGATCCCTTGAATAAACCCCTCCTCCAACTCTGCCGTCTAGCCTCAAGCCGTCAGTGTAAGCAGATATGCGATATTTATCCGTTTTGCAAGTGGTGTGAATCTCTTCCATCTTTCACAGCTCGTTCATCCACCATATTTGAACCAAGTACATCGAGCACAGAAGGTTCCGCTGACCAATGAGTAGTAAAAGACTTTAAACCCTTAGCATATTGCAGTTTAGCGACACTTGATTTGGAAACCATGCCTTTGCCCATGCATTTGCTCAAAGGTAATACCACCAAACACTAGGAAAGTCAGTCCCGGGGCCCGGCCATATGGAAAATCCCAGTGCTGTCGGGACTCTCCATATAGCCGAAACCCGGGACTGACACTCCTAACCGACACCGCTACCCCTCCTCGAACCATTTTGATAACTTGATGAAGGCCATCAAGTCCTTTATGTCTAGCTCCGCGACCTGGCTTAAGCTAACCAGGAAGGGAACTCCCTGAGAGCGCCTTCTCGCTCCGCTTAAGGCCGGGCAGTTGCAGATGAGGTGCTCCACCGTTTCCTCTTCCTCATCATCTTTGCAACTCCTGCAGCATCGTCGGTAGGGAACGCCTAGCCTTGATGCGTGCCTACCAATAAGGCAGTGCCCGGTTAAAACACCTATTAATATGGAGATTTCCTTCCTTTTTAGGGCGTATATGTGTCTACATCTTTTAAGATCGCATTTTGGCCAGGTTTGCTTGGATATCCGGCACCCTGGGGCTTGTAGCCATCTTTCGTTGGCTTCGCGGAGTGTATGCTCCTTCAGCATTAGCTTGCACGTGGCAAACGGCATACCTATGCGCTCTTTATCTTGAAGAATCTGCTTGGTCGTGCCCTGCCTGGCAAGTTCATCTGCCCTACAGTTTCCCTCAATGTCCCTGTGTCCCGGGACCCATGTGAGGTTCACGCGGTTCTGTTGGGCCATCTCTTGAAGAGATCGACAACAGCTGAGCGTCAGTTCAGAGTTGAACGAGTAAGAGCCAAGGGATTTGATGGCCGCTTGGCTGTCGCTGAAAATACAGGAATTTGCCCCTATATGCAATAGCTAAATCGTCTGCATGTGCCACTATCTTCCCGCCCCCCACCTTGTGTCTCGTAGCAGCGAGTTTACGGTGAGGTTCCATAGGAGCGGGGAGAGAACACCACCCTGAGGCGTTCCTCTTGTGACATAGCGTGAAAGATCAACTGTTCCCAGTGAAGAAACTATTTTCCTTCCCTTTAGTAGTTGATCAATTAGTCCAATAAGAGACCTATTTATGCCCAGGTTTGTTAAAGCAGTGTTAATAGCCTCCGGCCTTATATTAACATTAAACCCTGTCATTTTTCGTCCAACAGTGGGTAATATCAATTTTGAAAATGACCCCCTATCATTCTTCGAATATACATATGGTCATGAATTACGGTAAATTTGAAAGTGGACACTCTCATATTGACATGAATTACTGTAAATTTGAAAGTGGACTCATATCAATAATTGATATTTTTGAAAAATCACATCGACCTATCCTAATAGAATAGACGTATCTCAAACAAAGTTTTATAAAAGACGTATTTCGTCGAATTTGTTAAAAAGGTCGTATTTCAAAATTTTTTATATTTCAGCGAATTTATTATGAAGGCCGTATATCAGGATCTTGGTTAAAAGGGAATAATTTAATTTTTTTGAAAATTAAGCTTTTTAATCTATAAATAGCTCGAAAAATTTGCATTCATGTGATGCCAAAATCATGTTAAACCGTTTTTGCACTCAAAAAGTATAAGCGAAATTAAATATTCCCTTATGCGAGTTATAAAAAATTTGCCATCGAAAAAGGTCGTATTTCAGCGATTTTATTAATAAAGTCGTTTCTCTGGAAGGTGATTTATTTGGTTTGGGAAAAGTAAGTTATTCTTCAATCTATGGTGAGAAATGTTGTTATTTTCATCCACAAAGTTCTCTTCTGTCAATGAGAACTAGTCTCTCTAATAGTCTTGTCACGGTGTTTTGTACTTATAGCAGATTTCCGAAACGGTTCGGTCGATTTTCACGAAATTTTGAAAGAATAGTTGATCGGTATAAGAATATATTTCATATCCTCAGGTGGTTAAAGTATTGAAACCCGATGTAAACTCGATGTGGCCCCAGAAGGTATTTTTATTATATGGCTATCAAAAGAAAAGTTTTGTTGAGGGTTTAAGAAGCAGTGGTCTTTAGTCCCGTGGTCGACGTTTTGGTCAATATCTCGAAAACGGGTTCACATATGAGCACGAAAATTGTTCGCTTCTACAACTCTCATCAAGACCTTTCATTCCATAACCATATCGGACAGAGATATACCGGGGAAACCCGGATTACGTTTTGACCCATAACTCCGAGACCCGAGGTCTTTTAGAATTATTCTTCCACAGAAAAAATCCAAAAATGTTACTTTTACAGAACGGAGATTTGTTTAGCCATTTGGTCTGCCATTGCGTTGATACAAAAGACATTCAAGACAGAATCTATCTATTATATATAAATGCGCAAACATAACAGGTTCCTCCCTTTTTTGCAATAACCACAATTCTAAGGTATATAAAATTTGGTATGTATCGATATGTCTCGCCGAGCAGGGTATCCGACAACAAACCAAAAATTGAAAAAAATTAATTATATTATGAAATGCTACACACGCATTCACCTTATAGAGCCGCTGTTATGTGTGAATGTACGTAGGTATGACCACTTGCATTGTTGTGTTTGCATTCATTGCAATTGTGTGTGTAGTCATGAAAACTTGCGTTGTTTTGTTTACTATAATAAGCACGAGCCCGTCAACATGTACAAAAATAAAATCTGTAGCTAGGTAGTCAGAGAAGCAAAAATAAAAAAATAAAATAAAATAAAATAAAATAAAATAAAATAAAATAAAATAAAATAAAATAAAATAAAATAAAATAAATTAAAATAAAATAAAATAAAATAAAATAAAATAAAATAAAATAAAACAAAATAAAATAAAATAAAGTAAAATAAAACATAAAATAAAATAAAATAAATAACGTAAAGTAAAATAAAATAAAATAAAATAATATAAAATAAAATAAAATAAAATAAAATAAAATAAAATAAAATAAAATAAAATAAAATAAAATAAAATAAAATAAAATAAAATAAAATAAAATAAAATAAAATAAAATAACATAAAATAAAATAAAATAAAATAAAATAAAATAAAATAAAATAAAATAAAATAAAATAAAATAAAATAAAATAAAATAAAATAAAATAAAATAAAATAAAATAAAATAAAATAAAATAAAATAAAATAAAATAAAATAAAATAAAATAAAATAAAATAAAATAAACTAAAAAAAAAAATTAAATTAAATAAAATAAAATAAAATAAAATAAAATAAAATAAAATAAAATAAAATAAAATAAAATAAAATAAAATAAAATAAAATAAAGTAAAATAAAATAAAATAAAATAAAATAAAATAAAATAAAATAAAATAAAATAAAATAAAATAAAATAAAATAAAATAAAATAAATTAAAATAAAATAAAATAAAATAAAATAAAATAAAATAAAATAAAATAAAATAAAATAAAATAAAATAAAACAAAATAAAATAAAATAAATAAATTAAAGTAAAATAAAATAAAATAATATAAAATAAAATAAAATAAAATAAAACAAATTAAAATAAAATAAAATAAAATAAAATAAAATAAAACAAAATAAAATAAAATAAAATAAAATAAAATAAAATAAAATAAAATAAAATAGAGCCGCTGTTATGTGTGAATGTACGTAGGTATGACCACTTGCATTGTTGTGTTTGCATTCATTGCAATTGTGTGTGTAGTCATGAAAACTTGCATTGATTGCTGTTGCTGAAAACGAGAGTTGTTTTGTTTACTATAATAAGCACGAGCCCGTCAACATGTACAAAAACAAAATCTGTAGGTAGGTAGTCAGAGAAGCACTACGTGCTAGTTCGATATCGACCTCATGTACACTCGAGGTGTTGCATGGGGTCGTGAGATTTGCTGCGGTGGAGGTGGGTACACTCGAGGCGCTGCCCACCTCCTCCAAATTCATCGGAGCCTACTCGATGGAGGTAGCTGCTGCCTCAGAGTCCTGCGTAACAATTGCACTCAAGGTGTTTCCTGCCATCACATCACTCTGAAGCTCGGGCTTCGTCTCCATATCCTCCGGCTCCTCTCTCTGGGTACCATCCCGCTTGACTTTCAACGTGATGGAGTAGAAGCCGTAGCTTAACACTCCATCACATTTAGCAAGCCAACGGAGAGACGCCTCGCTAATGACGAAACCGACATAGCGTTGCTTCTCCCTTGTCTCGCCCACGCGGACTATCCTCCAATCGCTTGAAGGTAGTCCCGGGTTGCTTTGCGCGATGGTGCCCAGAATCTCGCCAGGCTCCGCCAGCTCGTCTGGGACCCAGGCCCAAGCTCTCGGTCTGTTTGGAATTTCTTCCAAACTGACGGCATCCAGCTTAGCCCCGGGCCACAGCTCCCCCACCGAAGCTATGGCGAGTGTGTACAGACGGCAAGAGCGCTCGTCTGCGCAGGAAACTAGCGAAATATATTTGTGCATTAAATATAGCCCTCTTCGTTTTTAATGGAAAAATTGAGGGCAAGGAAATCTTTCCGTAGATTGTTATACCAGGCACTGGGTATTGCCATGCAACCGCCTTGTAAAAGAAAAAATAGCTTGCGCGTAAGGTTTTTTCACAAACTAACAAAAATATTACAATTAATAGGCAAATTTTATCACATGCCACCGCAGCAACATTGAAATTCAGCAAAAGGTATACAAAATTATTACCCTAATACGTCTAATCTAATCTTGGCTTGCATCATAATGACGCTTAACCGCCCTTCCTCTGCTGCTTCGGGTGTCGATAGGAAAACTTTCTGTGCTGGTGCTTCTTTGTCCGTTCGCATAGCATGACCCAGCCAGCGGAGCCTTTGCGCTTTAATCCGCTGAACTGCGTAAAGCTCGTACAGCTCACCCTAATACATACATAAAATAAATAAATGAAGATATAATTTCTTCCATGGAACGGCAAAGGGGACTTTAAACGTGACTTTGCTCCTTTCACATTAACATATCTACGTATTTATTTTATTATATTTGTTGGGAACATTTTTCGTTTCAAATCAATTTTATGTCACAATATTAGTCGAAGCGTAGCTCCAGTAACTTTTTGTGCTTTTGCGTATAATAATATTTACAATAAAATGCTAACCTGCGAAGAAAAATAATATTTTCATTTCCTGAAATAATATATTCGAATAAAATAAGTAACATTTGTGCATGATAACCAAATTCAATGAAATGTGTATCATTACTGAGAATTGTCTTCTTTTTATTTACAGGTAAGTTAACAAATATATGATGTTGCGATAATATAATACCGCGTAAATGGTAAGTGTGACCATACACAAATTATAAATTTTTTTCAGGAATACATTCATGGCACATGGATATTATGGAACAAGTAAGGAAGTCTAAGTTCGGGTAAACCGAACATTATATGCCCAGCGGTAGTTTTCATATGATTTTAGAAATTTTCAATTTCGGAAGTGGGTGTGGTTGGGAAGCGATTTCGTCCAATTACATCATTACATACTCCCTATTATGCTAGTAAACCTCGTACCACTTTCATTGTTCTACCGTAATCAGTTTAAAAATTATGACCCGTGAAATTTTCAAATATGCCACGCCTACTTTTAAAAATTTATGATAAAATCATAACAGAATGACTAGGGGATTTATCCTACCAAACTAATCATGTTTTCGTTAAGGAATTATGTCAATTTAGGTGATTTTCGAAGTTTGCGATATCGAAAGTGGCCTTCGTTGGAGGACAATTTTATCCAATTTCATCAGGTAAACTCCCAACGATACTAGTATGCTTTGTGACAAATTTCATCGTTCTATCGTAATCAGTTTAAAAGTTACGACCAGTCGAATATTCAAAAATGCCTTCCTTAACAGTGGGTGGTGCCACGCCCACTTTAAAACATTTATGGAAAATCATAAGAGAATGACCAGGGGGATTCACGTATCAATTTATATCATTTTAGCCATTTCAGCTACAGAGATATGTCAACTTATGTGATTTTCGAAATATTCGATATCGAAAAAGGGGGCGTGGTTATTATCCGATTTGGCCCATTTCCAATAGCCAAAAAGAAACCTGTGTGTAAAATTTATGGAAAATCATAAGAGAATGACCAGGGGGATTCACGTATAAATTTATATCATTTTGGCCATTTCAAAAAAGGGCGCGTGGTTATTATCCGATTTGGCCCATTTCCAATAGCCAAGAAGTAACCTGTGTGTAAAATGTCATGCAAATATCTCAATTTTTACTCAAGTTATCGTGTACACAGACGGACGGACGGACCGACATGCCTGAATGAACTCCTCTTTTCAACCTAAGAACTTTCATATATGGAACTCTATATCTATCTCGATTATTTTGTGCCGTTACGTACCACCGTTATGTGAACAAAATTATTATACCCTTGTACTAGTACTAGTACGCTGGGTATACAAATTTTAGTGGTAACAATATTATTATTTTTTTTTTTTCAGAAAAAGAAAGAAAAATCAATTTATTGTAATTGTTTATGTTGCATAAAAGCCGTGAAAAAGTGAATGCTTTCAATTATTTTCATACGCAACATTGAGCAACAACATTCGCTCTGACATTGCCCCACATCAGTAGCCGGCGCACGTACACACACATACATACAAATATAATTTTATAAAAAGTCATTGTACAATAGAGTGTGTTGGTTGCTTGTGTGCACACAGGCGGTTTTATACATTTATGAAAAACCACAAACTGCTATTTGACGTGACGACCACAAGTCTAACAGCCAGATGTTTGTAAATAAAAAGAAACGTGCTAGCCCAATAAACAACTACGAGAAACGTCACGAAGATTTGGGAAAATTTATTTCATGTTGATGATTTTTTTGTAACAGCACATAATACAATTTAATCCAATCTAAATGCATTTTTTTGGGGGGTTGTCTTCGGAAAGGCGTGTCTTGCATTTTACAAAAATATCCAAATATCCTAAAATTTATTTATTTTTGAAGTTAACTTCTTAGGCGGTGATGCAATGTTTTCATGGAAAGTGAAATTTGAATAGGCAATAAGAAACGTGGACGGAAATGAAAATATTTGGTGTGTCTGGTCTTCTTAACCTCCTTGTGCCCGGCTTACTACATTTGTAGTAATTTGTGAAAAAAGTGAGATAAAAAAAATTGTTCCGAAATAACAATGCCCGAGTTTTTTAGTAGCTTCCTGATTATCAAATTAAAGTCAATTAAGAGTATAATATCACTCGAACTATTAATTGCCTGACCCCTAGACCCTGCTTGAAAAAAACATCATCTTGCGACAGGCTTACTACATTTGTAGTCACCTTAGAAAATGTATGCAAAATCGTATTATATAGTTGACTTCAGATTGTTTCAAGATGAAATTTTGAAGTTTTTGCTGGATCCCGACACGGTTATAGGCAAAGAAAAAATTTAATAATCCGGGAAGGTTTTGGAGATATCCTGTAAAATGTGGACCAGGCTAACCTTATAAAGGGTTCATACAATATGGGTATCAAAAGAAATGTGTTGACGAGTGATTTAACATTATGTAGGTATTAGTCCCCGTTTTCGAGATATTGACTAAAATGTGTGTAAATTGAAAGATTTTGATTGGAGTTTTAACAAGTTATAGTTCTCAGTCCCGTGTGAACTCTTATTTTCGAAATATACACTGAAATAAAAAGGTTGAAAGTGCACATTGAAAGTAACATATCAAAACCACTTTCAAAGCGATTATGGTAATACTGTAAATATTACAGTATTTACTGTAAAATTGGCAGTAAAAACAGGTGATTTTTGAAAAATATCAATTAAAGATATGAGCCCACTTTCAAATTTACAGTAATTCATCTCAATATGATAGTATATTCGAAGAATGATAGTGTTCACTTTCAAAATTGATATTACCCACTGTTGGACGAAAAATGACATGGTTTACTGTTAATTTGACGGCCGTTTCTTGTAGATTTTTTTTCAGTGTACACTAAAGTGTGGACCATGTGTAGACCTAGAAGATGTTTTGGTGTGGATGAGTGCTTTAACAAGGTGTAGTTATTGGTCCCATACGAGACCCCGTTTTCGAGGTATTGACCAAAATATGGACCAGGTGCGGTCCTAGCAGGTGTTCCTGCAATATGGCTGTCAATTTAAATATTCTAATGGATTTATTAAAACATCCAGTTTAATACCCTGTTTTCGAGATATTCACCAAAATTTGGACCATTTGTGGACCTAGAAGATGTTTATATGCAAACCCGTTTCTGATAAAACTTGGTTTAAGTGTGATCATAGAAAATTTTTTTTTTTCGATATAGGCATCATATTTATCGCGCTTATAAGGGTATTAGCAGACAATGACTTTTATGTGAATATTTCACCCCTTTTTCGAGATATCAACCTAAATATGGACCACAGCAATAGGATGTAATATTTTTAAAATAAAAAGATTATTACGCACGTATATGTCAAATAATTACCATAGAAGTCCTTTTTTCTAAACATTACAGTCATTTTGCATGCCAGTTACGTAGTTACTACAAATGTAGTAATCCGACCGGGTACGTAAGTTTTATATCCCGGGCACATGAAGGTTAAGCGATTTCGGTCAAATTTGGCATATAGATTTCAAATTTTCATCAAGATATGCCAATATGTTTATTAAGTTCAAGCTATTTTCCAGTAGGGTTGCCAACTACCTCGATATTATTTATTCCTTCGTATATCGACTAATATCTCGGGAACGGGTGAGGCAATTCGGTACAAATTTGGCTATTACATATATACTATATATGGATAGCCACACTACAAACCCCTGTTTGTTCAAAACCAAAAAGTTTTCAGGAGAGAGAAAAAACTATGATAATTTTATCATATGAATTAACTTGAAAAGAAACGGGAAGTTGTAACCTGATTTTGGTTGCAAGTCCACGATCTATGGAAAAGGCTCAGAACCTTATTTTTGAAAAATAGTGACTTGCAGGGTTTTGCAGTGTGGTTGTCGATACATAGTATGCATTTTAAGACATTTACTAGCCAACATACAAGTAGTTTGTGGAGAGACCCAAGTAGTCAGCGGTTTGTAAGTGACAGGTAACAAGGTCAATGGAAATAGTGTCAATTGACATTATTTCCGCGTCGGGGAACCGCTGAGCTGGGCCGCGAACGCGTATATGTTATGGACGACATACTTTGAAAGGAAGAATTTGATTCCAACAATAATTCCTATAAAAGAGTACTTTACCGACATTTTGGACTGCTGCTCTTATTTAAGTAAATTTGTAAGTCATGTCATGAAATATTTTAAAATCGTATCATACCAAAAAATAAAAATTTGGAATTAAAAATTGCGCGATTTTTTGTTGCAAATTTTTGTATTTTTCCCATATATAACTGGTATTTTTTTACGTGTTGATGTTCTACGAAATGTCAGTTGTCAAATTATTACCAGCTCTTCGCACCCGTGTTTGAACAGCTCCGTCCGTCTTTCCAGGCGCTTCAGGAGGTGGGACGACTTTTCCATCATCAAGGATTGGGGTATCGGGCTCGACGTCTCCCTCGCAATTTAGCAGTAATGAGAAGTGCTCCCTCCATAATTTAAGTACACTTTGTACGTCGGTTACCAGGTCGCCATTATAGTCTTTACAGGAGCTTGTCCCGGTCTTAAAACCTTCCGTCTTTTCATAGAATTTTCGGGCATCATTCCTGTCAGCCAGCATCTCAAGCTCCTCAAACTTACGCTTTTCGGCCTCACTTTTATTTTTTCTGAAAAGGAGTCTCTCTTCCTTCTTTGCCTCACGATATTGTTGTCATACACTGCGGCCCGTTCGCAACGTCTCCTTGTAGGCAGCGTCCTCTTTTTCGAGGCAGTTTTGCATTCCTCATAGTGGCCTCAGCGGCGGTACGCAATGATTGAGAGATATGCTTCCATTGCTCGGTTACATCGTTAGGTCGAGGATTGCCCTCTGCTAGCAGGTATGAGAGTCGAGTGGTGAAATTATCAGCTGTCTGTGTCATGCGCAGCTTCTCGACGTCACACTTTCCTTCCGTTACTGTGCGCACTTTCTTCGCCGCATATAGACGTTTGCGTATCTTGGCTGCGACAAGATAATGGTCCGAGTCGATATTGGGACCACGCAGGGTACGCACGTCAAGAACGTTGGAGCTATGTTTGCCGTCAATCATGACACGATCGATATGGTTTCTTGTTCTTTGATCAGGGGACATGCTAGAATTATACTGGTTGCAAAATACCAGTTTCATGCTAGTTCAAAAAGCATTGAATATGAACTAGTATGATTTCCTACAAATTGGCAACTTAAGCTAGGTTTAAACTCGCACCGAAGTTTAAACATGCACTGAAAAACCGGGCCTAAGTAGCAAAATACAAAAGTGGAGAGAATAGATGAAAAACATTTTAATACAGTGTGCGATTGTTGATGTATGTTAAGTGAATATTGTACATTTATCTTCTGGATTGTTTTTATGTGGAAGAGAAGGTAAAGGAGGTGATGAATCGGAGGTACAAATTTCAAAATTTTTTTTAGGTTCTGCATATTTTTGAATTTTGGACGTGAACTCTAACGTGATATTTTTATTTTTTGGACACTTTGGGCAGAAATATGATACAGACCAATTTTGCGGGAGTAAAATTATATTTCTCAAATTCAAATATGTACATAACTCGATATCTGAAAAAATGTTACATAGACCAGTTTAGTTCTACGCTAGCCAGTTATATTAACCCAAACACGAAAAAGCATCTGTAAGTCATAAAAAGAAAAAGATGCAAAGGATACATTTCAAAGAATTTTTTGATTTTTAAAACCTTTATATTAAGTCGCTTTCTTGTTTGCACCACCTTTTCCATACGAAATTTCGGAATCTTGCAAAGTCTTTTTATATTTTCAAATCTCAAAAATTGATTACATTTGGTATGAATAAAATTTCAAAACCAAAAACACCGAAACCATGTCTTTGTTTAACGACCAATTTGCTGCGGCCTTTTGACAGCATTCATGTAAAGGTTGTCTTTAAAGTTTTTTATCATCTTTTTATTCCACTGGTATGATTGCAACCAGAAAATTATTTCAACGTGACCATTTTCACAATCTAATGTATGATTATTTTATTAACATTTTAGTTGTATAGTAGTATAGATTATACTTTCTGACAAGTACGATTCTAACGTAAAAATTGTAGTTGTAGTGTTCCAGTATGAAATAGATATTTTCTGACTAGTATGATTTCAACTAGAAAATTGTAGTTATTCTGCTGGTACGTAAAAGAATGCCAACTTGAGGAGCTCCAATAAGTTAAGCATGAAGAAAAATGTTGATTGGGAATATATTTAGGATTTTCCTGCCATACAAAAAAAATTTCATATTTTTATTTAAAATGAGCACATTTATATGCGCACATCGTCATACAAAAGCGTTTTCATCTCTTTCAAGGTTGTTTATGGTAGCAGTTAAAGGTTTCATATTTTTTTTGAATAGACCATTGAAAAATAATAAACATATATACATAAGTACGAACATTTGCATATGTGAATTACATTGAATAGTGCTATTTGGAATATATTTACAAATTTTTATACACACATACTGATATCAGTGTATGACAAATTTTTATTTGACGAGCTCTGATGAAGTGCAACGCTTTCAAATGACCTTTTCAAAAATATAGCAAAGAGGTATGTAGTAATAAATGTAGTAATAAATGCATTTGTCATAGATTTTTAGTAGAAGGACTTATATTAATATTTTATAATTATGTTAAAATTAAAAAAAGTAAAAATTTACATGAATTTTTAAGGAAAGAGAATAACATTCGAAGTCCTTGAATATACACACCTACATATTATGAATATTTGTTTGCAAGAGTTTCAATCAAGAAACTATTTTTAACTGAAACGAAAAGCCGATTTTTGATAAACCGATGCAGCTGGCGGCCACTTGATACCCAATTTATTATTCAAGTGAGTTTTAGTTTTAATCTCTCTTTTGGCTATGAATATACTGCATTGTTAAATTTGTACTGTTTGAAATTTGATCTTCTTATACTATATAATAAGAATTCAATTCTGATATCTATAGCGAAACTTACTATCTATAGAGTATACATGAGTTAACAAAAATATTGGTTTCATTAAAATGTTCCTTTAGAATGAATATTGGCACGGTGATGGAGAAATATCTGCAGATGCCTGATATCTTTTCAATTCATGATAATATACTACGTTCTTGCAAAACATCAACAATAACAAAAAAAAAACATGAAAAAAATTTCAAACATTACTAAAACCAATGCAATTACGCATGCTAACAAAGGCAAAATTCATAAAAATGCTACTGTTATTATGTTTATTATTATATATTTTATTTCCTTTTTTTGAGAATATCGAATAACAAGTGAATACAGAATTGATGCTTGGTACTTACATACAAACGTGCATACAAAAAGAAATAAAATCCCAACAAACATTTTTAGCTAATCTCAATTTGAGATGCATTTGAGAACCAACCATCTTCTCAAATCTCAAACGTTCGTTTTCAATTTGAGGCGAAATAACCGTTGATAGCATTCTCAACCTAAAAGGCTCATTTTTAATATGGGATTTTCCCTGATTTTCAAATTGAGAACGGCAGAATTTTCAAACGTTTCTCAAACTGAGCGGAGTGGATCGAAATGGAATCCACATGCTCTCATTGAAATATTTATTCAGAGATGGCAATCATGCAAAACAAATACCCATTTTAATAAAAAGCGAGTTTCCATTTATGCAGTTAAATTTTACATAATATTTTTTTAATTAATATAGTTCAATAAATAATCCTGTTATATAAACAACATTTGAGAAAAAGTTGAGAATGTTTTATTAAAAGCTGCATGTCCTTCCATTTTTCCTTTCATGATATAACACCTATAGTGGTTTAAGCTTAGACATCTTCTTCGATAGAGCTATAATCCATATTTAAGGTTTTTTTTGGATTTTTCTCGACTTTTAACGCTGAATAACTTTTTTAGCACCTATGGGATCGCCGAGAATCTTTGCAGGTTTCTTTCCGGGGGTGAACCTAAGCTCATTACAAAAATTTAGCTCTATCGAAGAAGATGTCTAAACTTAAACAATTACAGGTTTTCGATATCATGAATGGAGAAAATTTGGCTCTAGCAAGAGAACTATAGGGCTTACAAAAAAAACTATTTTCATCATCGATGAGGAACTTCGTGACGAAAAAACGGTAAAAGAGAATTTTTCTATACATATCACCTTTTCGAGAACAAACCAAAAAATCTATATATAGAATTAGTTTTGCAATTCTCTAGGGGGAAAACTGTTCGGACCATTTTTGTAGAGAATTTTCAGGTATACAACTTTATCTCAGGTAGTCTTTAGAGAAAACTAACCGTTTTCGAGAAAAATGCTAAATTTTTACTAAAATTGGTATTTCAAATGACTTGTTTAAACAAAGAGCGCGGGGAAAAATGCTGAAACTGAAAATATCATTTTCTTTTAAAGCGGTGCCACGCCCACTTCTAAAAGTTTATCAAAAAATCTTAATAGAATGACTACCGAGTTCATCCTACCAAATTAAGTATAGCATGTTGTCATCAATCAATTTATGTGATTTTCGAAATTTTCGATATCGACGGTGGGTGTGGTTGGAGGGCGATTTTATCCAATTTCATCAGGTATACTCCCAACGATAATATTATGCTTTGTGCCAATTTCATTGTTCTACCTTAATCAGTTTAAAATTTACGACCAGTCGCATTTTCCCTTAAAAATGGGCGGTGCCACACCCAGTTAAAAAAAAAAATCATAATAGAATGACCTTATGGATTCACCTATAAAATTATATCATATTAGACATTTCTGGTACCGTGATATGAAAGTTTATGAGATTTTTGAAATTTTCTATTTCGAAAGAGGGAACGTGGTTATATTCCAATTTCGCCCATTTTCAATAGCAACCAACCTTGGTCTGAAAGTAACCTGTATACAAAATTTCCTGCAAATGTCTCAATTTTTACTCAAGTTATCGTGTACACGGAGGGACGGACAGACGACGGACATGCTATAATGAACTCCTCTTTTCAACCATATATGGAACTCTATATCTATCTCGATTATTTTGTGCCGTTACGTAGAACCATTATGTGGACAAAATTATAATACCCCTGTACTAGTACTAGTACGCTGGGTATATAAATTCTTGGCATCCGAAACAAAAAGCAATGCACTGAAGGAAGCAGAAGTCATCGGTGCAAACGCTTTCAGTCTAACTTCGAGGTGTAATTCCTTAAGAAGAACAAAAGGTGTAATTAAACGCTGGCAAGCATAGGTATGCGATGGCATGATGGTAAACATCTGAGCATGGTTGCCACTTGCAAAAACAAAAAAACTAACAAATTCTAAAAAAAACTACCAAATTTGATTTTCAGGTGCTTATTGTAAAGAAACAAAAATGTATTAAACAATTTTTTAATACAAAATAGTATTACATATGTACATGTAAGATTTAAGATTGAAAAAAATATTTGTAAGTTCCATGGATTCGATATGATATCTAAGTAAAAAAAACTGCCAAATCAGAAAACAAGCTACCAAATTCGACAAAGTAAAAAAAAACTACCCAGTTTGCTAAAACCAACTGTGGCCACCGTACATATGAGTGCTGTTTTAACACCAACATTTGTTTGCGTGTAGATGAGAAAATGGCTATACATTAAGGCTGCCAGACGTCCCGGTTTTCCGGGACATGTCCCGGTTTTAGGCCATTTGTCCCGGTGTCCCGGTCCAACCCTAAAATGTCCCGGTTTTTAAATCTAATCGACTGTAAGGAGCCATGAAATCTACCAACTATTTGGTTTGCTTATAATGCGCCGCTCCAACTAGTCTGAATAAAAGTACCAACTACCGACTTCAATTGTAAAACTCTAGCATCGCTCGATAGTAGCACATTGTATAGTATACATATATCGATTATCGATGTAAAGTGTTCTTGCTAATTAGCTACAGCTGTTTTTGTTTTGCGCTAAGTATTTGGTTCTTCGAGTTGAGTGTTTCTGATTTCATTGTAAGTTTTCTCACAAAATTTATAAAATAGATATGTTTATAATACATTAAACCACTTGGAATGTTCTTTTATGAAACGTGGGAGAAGTGAACATGAATCGTTGTGCACAGTTTGCGATTGTTTTATTGCCATTGGTAACGGTGGTCGCTCAGATATTGTTGATCATATCGGCAGTTCCAAGCACAAATCAAGGTTATGCGAGGCGTCTACTTCAAAAGAAATTTCTTTTTTTTTTGTAAAACCAAATACAACAAAGAGGCATCTGATCTCCGCCGCTGAGCTAACAAATGCCTTTAAGATTATTAATCACTATCAGTACTTCAGCTCAATAGATGTCACTACAAAACTAAATGCGCTCATGTATCCTGATTCGGAAATAGCAGCAAAGTAATCAGTTTGCAGGACCAAAGCAACAGCTTTAATCAAAAATGTTTTGGCTCCGCATTCAGTAGCAAACTTTGTAGATATTTTAATAAAAAATGTACCTTTTTATGGAATTTCAACGGACACCAGCAACCACAAAGCCGAAAAAATGTTTCCATTGCTTGTTCACTTTTTCTTGAATTTCCAAAGTGTCCCGGTTTTGCCCCAGGGGGACCTGGCAGCCCTATATACATGTACTTTTAAAAAAATGTTCTGTCCTTACAACTATGAAACACACTGCATATAAAGTATGTACATTAGGGTGATTCAAATAAAAAAAATTTGGTTTAGTTTTTCGGTCTTACCCCCTGAAACTTTAGGTATTGATGAGAAAATAAACCTTGCAAGAAATTAGCGCTCTAACTTAACCCTTAGGGGTGGCTATTTTTATTCGCCCTTTCCCATACATTTTGTATGGGGAAAAAGGTCATTTTTTTTTTAAAGTGAATTTTCTTTAAATTTTTTAAACTTTTTTCAAAATCTTTGTTGCTTTTGACTTGTAATCTATTGCTGTAAATACCGACGGTATTTACAAGCAACTTTCGGGATTGTATGAAAAATGTGTTTTTTGAGAAAAATTTTACCTACGCGCTGCAGGAACCAGACAAGCCGACATATGTTTCGATGATACTGGAGTTACATCTCTTCAAGGACTTTTCTTCCCGGCATTGTGAGAGTCGAACTCACAACACTATAGTGACTTGTATCCTGGAAGGTCTAGCACCTTAGGCCACTACCCAGCTTGAAGGTAAACCCTTCTCAGTGTCCATTTATGCATATATTTATAGTTCCATATAGAACATTTCTTTAATTTCAATGCTAACATATATGAAAGATTTGCGAATTTTAGGACTAGGTGTGAAACCTATGAAAGAATTTTCTATGCTTAATTAAGCACGAATATTTTTCCATTTATAACATTTAAACTCTTTGTTGCTTTTGACTTGTAGTCTATTGCTGTAAATACCGACGGTATTTACAAGCAATTTTCGGGATTGTATGAAAAATGTGTTTTTTGAGAAAAATTTACCTACGCGCTGCAGGAACCAGACAAGCCGACAAATGTTTCGATGATACTGGAGTTACATGTCTTCAAGGGCTTTTCTTCCCGGCATTGTGAGAGTCGAACTCACAACACTATAGTGACTTGTATGCTGGAAGGTCTAGCACCTTAGGCCACTACCCAGCTTGAAGATAAACCCTTCTCAGTGTCCATTTATGCATATATTTATACTTCCATATAGAACATTTCTTTAATTTCAATGCTAACTTATATGAAAGATTTGCGAATTTTAGGACTTGGTGTGAAACCTATGAAAGAATTTTCTATGCTTAATTAAGCACGAATATTTTTCCATTTATAACATTTAAACTCTTTGTTGCTTTTGACTTGTAGTCTATTGCTGTAAATACCGACGGTATTTACAAGCAATTTTTGGGATTGTATGAAAAATGTGTTTTTTGAGAAAAATTTACCTACGCGCTGCAGGAACCAGACAAGCCGACATATGTTTCGATGATAATGGAGTTACATCTCTTCAAAGACTTTTCTTCCCGGCATTGTGAGAGTCGAACTCACAACACTATAGTGACTTGTATGCTGGAAGATTTAGCACCTTAGGCCACTACGCAGCTTGAAGGTAAACCCTTCTCAGTGTCCATTTATGCATATATTTATACTTCCAAGCTGGGTAGTGGCCTAAGGTGCTAGACCTTCCAGCATGCAAGTCACTATAGTGTTGTGAGTTCGACTCTCACAATGCCGGGAAGAAAAGTCCTTGAAGAGATGTAACTCCAGTATCATCGAAACATATGTCGGCTTGTCTGGTTCCTGCAGCGCGTAGGTAAATTTTTCTCAAAAAACACATTTTTCAAAATATTTTTACATACTCTTAAAGCTGAAGCTTTGAAGCTTCCAAAATGGTATGCCACGTGCGGTTATCTTAACTATTGAAATAATTACAGCCATTTAAAATTTAATAGATTTTATACGTGTTACTGTGTATGTGTGTGCAATAGTACAAAACTTAGTCATTTTTAAATAGCTGTAATTATTTTAATAATTAAGATAATCGCACATGGCTTACCATTTTGGAAGCTTCAAAGCTTCAACTTTAAGAGTGTGTAAAACTATTTTGAAAAAAGTTTCAAAAATTGAAAGAAAATTCACTTTAAAAAAAATGCCATTTTCCCCATACAAAATGTATGGGAAAGGGCGAAAAAAATAGCCCCCCTAAGGGTTAAGTTAGAGCGCTAATTTTTTGCAAGGCTTATTTTCTCATCAATACCTAACTTTTTAGGGGGTAAGACCAAGTCGACATTTTTTCTGAATCACCCTAATGTACATTGTACATATATAAGTAAATAGTGCCCTTTGTGTTTCTTCATATTTATGTTTTGTTTTTGTGTTGTTGCGCGCTTTTTTATTCATTCGCTCATTCCCACACTTCTTACAGCAGGTTTCACAACATCAGTTTAACTTCCTTTATGGGCAGATATAATGTTCGCAAATGGCAAACAATTACTTGAAGATGGACGGCTACTGCCCTTTATGTAGATACCAAAACGAAAGAGAGATAAAATTAAAACAAAAAGCAAGAAAAAATTTCAAGTCGCACGAACAAAAAAAAATTAATTTCACAGAAAATTATTTATGTCAAATATTGCGATGTTCAACGAGATAAGGGTCAGCATTTGTCCGTGCGTGGCATGCTCGCGCTCTGAAATGATTTTCTTATATTTTTCTTTTTGGCGTTAACGAATGAAAAAATTCATAGAAACTGAAAAGGCAAATTAAGTTCAAATTGTTTTTCTTTTTATTTTCATCCGTAGTGATTTTTTTTTAATAAAAGAGGCTTATCCGACAACATTTGTCTTTATTCATGCAAATTTATCCCATTTTAAGCCATTAAAACCTCAAATTTAGTTCATCAAAGTTGTTTATAAAAGTTGTTTTATTAGTCTTAAGATGGCTAGTCATAATACGCCCTCATTAAATGTTTGTTGTTTTAGTAGAATTTGACCCTGATTAGCGGGCACATACAATTAACCTGTCATCATCCCGAGAAATTACTATATAATTGTAGCAGGATATTACAAGAGAGAACAAAAGTTGAAAATAAAGTATTATAATTAGCATGCAGACAAGTGATAATTTGTTGGTGAAATTTATTTTGTTAATCACGAGAGAAAGGGCTATTACATGAAAATTGTATACAATCAGACACACCTCACCTTAAATGATTGAAACTACGAAGTCAGAGTAGGTTTAATTTATTATTATTCTCATATCACCAAAAACAAAACATCCAAATTTCTTTAAAATTTGGCATAAAGCTAGTATGCTCTATTCCAAGACTTTCTACTTCTGCAACTTTACATTCCTATTTTATCCTATTTTTTTTTAATATTGAAAAGGATATCAAATGAAAGGTATTTTTGGCCGTATACCAATCAATATACTTTCAGGCAGGATTGCCACCTAACGGCATTTTAGTTATTTCCTCGTATATCGACCAATATATCGGGAATGGCTTAAGCGATTTAGAGCAAATAAATGTGTAAAATTTTTTTCCAAAAACCACGTAAACGGGTTGTGCGCATGTACCTGGAGTGTCCGGGAAAAGGCAAGACGATAAGCCCTCCCATGACCCCCGTGATATCGAAATCATGTTCTGCGACTTTAATGCAAATGTGGAATATGTAGATAAACTTTGCCCTTGATAGCAATTTCCTCATCAGTAGAAGAAGGTTCCAGCATAGCCACTTGACTGTCATCTGTTTAAGGACAAGAAACCAAATTGATAATATCGTGATCGACATCGATCGTTCTAGACGTCCATACCTAACGTGGTCGCAATATTGACTTGGCCATTATCCCGTGGCAGATATGCACTACGACACCTCTGCCTCTTGTTGTTGCCTCTTCTCTTCTCTATGATTAGCTCTATAATGAAAGCGACTGCAGTCTAACAACAGCTTATCTAACCTAAGCCCCCAAGGCTACAAAAATTCAACGTGTGAATATTTTACCACTGCATACGCACACGAGTACATCACTTTAGTGGCTTGTCACCATACGTTTGGCCCTCACAAACATCTAACATTGCACTGCATACGCTCGTATATTAAATTTCATGGTACACTTTTGGGCGTCGCTAGCAGGAATTTGAAGAATGAAAAACTTGGAATTCTTTCTGTAGTTTGTGCGTGCGTGTGAGAGGCCACTTTAATAAAATTTATCACCTACATGAGCTTAAATCACCGTTGCTCACAATGTACGCCTCCAACCGTTGCGAACAATCAGTGCGAAAATTACAAAAAAAATCTAGGTGAAAACAATAACAAAATTTGCAGCAAAGCGAGAATGTGAGCAGAACGAAAATGTAATAATGACGCAGGCAGCTGGCTTGTCGACACAATGCAGTAGCCGAAAAAAGAGTTTATAAAAAGATTGGGTTTGAACAACCCTCACATACCCAGTTGCTCCCTTAGGAAAGAGATAGGCCTTTTTAAATAAACAATTGATCTAACGGCATAAGTGCGAGGAGCTGAGATTCTGCCTGGTAGACGGAAGAGGGTCCAATACCAGGTAAAATTCCGGTTGGGACAATAATGACGACATGGTACACGACGTTCTAAGCGCATTCTTGCTATGGAGAGGATTCGTCAACTCATTGAATTTAGAGGAAGACGATGAAGCCTAATGAGGGCAAAAATGTCCAACCGCTCAACTATGCTGAAGTGAACCGAAGTGTTCAAAAACTGCGAGAGCTATATGCAAAACACATTTGAACTTAAGTGTGCTCTGCTCATTCCACAAGAAAGGCGATCCTGCTAATCTCTCCAGCTACCGCGGAATTAGTACAAAATTTGCAGCAAAGCGAGAATGTGAGCAGAACGAAAATGTAATAATGACGCAGGCAGCTGGCTTGTCGACACAATGCAGTAGCCGAAAAAAGAGTTTATAAAAAGATAGGGTTTGAACAACCCTCACATACCCAGTTGCTCCCTTAGGAAAGAGATAGGCCTTTTTAAATAAACATTTGATCTAACGGCATAAGTGCGAGGAGCTGAGATTCTGCCTGGTAGACGGAAGAGGGTCCAATACCAGGTAAAATTCCGGTTGGGACAATAATGACGACATGGTAAACGACGTTCTAAGCGCATTCTTGGTATGGAGAGGATTCGTCAACTCATTGAATTTAGAGGAAGACGATGAAGCCTAATGAGGGCAAAAATGTCCAACCGCTCAACTATGCTGAAGTGAACCGAAGTGTTCAAAAACTGCGAGAGCTATATGCAAAACACATTCGAACTTAAGTGTGCTCTGCTCATTCCACAAGAAAGGCGATCCTGCTAATCTCTCCAGCTACCGCGGAATTAGTACAAAATTTGCAGCAAAGCGAGAATGTGAGCAGAACGAAAATGTAATGATGACGCAGGCAGCTGGCTTGTCGACACAATGCAGTAGCCGAAAAAAGAGTTTATAAAAAGATTGGGTTTGAACAACCCTCACATACCCAGTTGCTCCCTTAGGAAAGAGATAGGCCTTTTTAAATAAACATTTGATCTAACGGCATAAGTGCGAGGAGCTGAGATTCTGCCTGGTAGACGGAAGAGGGTCCAATACCAGGTGAAATTCCGGTTGGGACAATAATGACGACATGGTAAACGACGTTCTAAGCGCATTCTTGGTATGGAGAGGATTCGTCAACTCATTGAATTTAGAGGAAGACGATGAAGCCTAATGAGGGCAAAAATGTCCAACCGCTCAACTATGCTGAAGTGAACCGAAGTGTTCAAAAACTGCGAGAGCTATATGCAAAACACATTTGAACTTAAGTGTGCTCTGCTCATTCCACAAGAAAGGCGATCCTGCTAATCTCTCCAGCTACCGCGGAATTAGTCGCCTTAATATAACTTTCTATCTAGCGTATTGTGCGAAAGACCGATCGTAGACAAGCTGATTGGATTGTTTTAGTGTGGCTTCAGATCTGAAATGTCTACCATAGACCTGATCTTCATGAAACCCCGAATGCTATATACGACCCATAATAAGAGGACATCTCTTTGTTGATTTCAAAGTAGCTTTTGACAAAGCTAGACAGTTTCCTTATCAACAACCAAAATTGGCCCTCAGAGGAACGAGGAGACGTCGGCTAAGATAGAAAAAACAGGTGAACTATGACTTGAGCTCCCTTGATCTTTGTAATTGGCGTTATGTTTGGCTGAAAAGAGATGACTGACGCGCTGTGATACCCAACCACCAAAATCGCCTAGAGCAAATAAATTATAATTATGATGATAGTTAAAAATCGACAAAGCAGCCAAGTGATCTGAATTTATTTTCCTAGATTTAATAAATAATTCAGACGTAGGCATACTGGTTCTGAAATAGATGTTCTAAGAGCTGACGAAGTCTCTGTATGATACTGTGGATAGTAAGTGCGTTGGTGTGTTTTTTATGGATAATCGATTCCGATGTCTGCTAATAGGTCATGGATCTAGATTGCTTAAGAATGAGCTTCTAGACTATACTGAAGTAAATGAAGGTTGTTGCCTTAGAGCAAAATTGTCTTATCGCCAACTTTCAGTTTTTTCAGGCAGCTTCTAGACTAGATTGACGGCCGCCGTGGTGTAGCGGTTAAGTGTTCGGCCTTCTACACCAAGTCGTGGCGGTTCGATGTCCGGCAAAAGTAACATCAAAAATTATTTAGAAAAAGAATTTTTCTAAACGAGGTCGCCCCTCGGCAGTAGTTTGGCAAACTCTCCGGGTGTATTTCTGCCATGAGAAGCTTCTCAGCAAAAATTCATTTGCTTTGCAAGTGCCGTTCGGAGTCGGTAAAAAACTGTAGGTCCCGCCAACTTGTAGGAAAAAAATCTCGTTAGAGGTTATGATAACCTGTTGGTATATCGCCGTCATTAGTTTTTATAGACTAGATCCAACTATGCAGTTGGGTATAAGACCATACTCCACCTTACGATTGCGGCACATAAAGGGAAGGGGAACTAAAGCGGATGAACATAACCTAACGAAGCCTGCACTTTGTTCGTCCAAGCATTTGTATACATTGGTTTGAATGCCTGCTCACTTGCTTACCTATCCGTTAGCCTGTTCGACCATTCGTTTCGTTTTGCGCCTTTGCTTGCCGGTGCGTTGTGTGCTTGTTAAGTAAGCAAATTTAAATTCCGGAAAAGGTTTTCAAGCAGAAAATCGAAAAACTTTCGGTGCGAGTATGCCATTCTTTGGCGCATTTATGTGTGTGTATGTGTAAATGTGTATGCTTTATGTGTACAATATAAGCAACCAACTTACCAGATAGCGTAGCCGTTACAAGCTGCGATAGCACCTGCTTACCTTTTTGCCAAAAGCTAGCTGGTTTATAGCCAATAGCCACACACCTATGTACATATAACCACCTGTACATATCAGCAACTATTTTTCAGTTACTCCAGCAGACCACTTATTTGACTGGCTTTGCTTGAAATTTTGCCTCTGGCCTAAATATTGGGCACTCATTTGGTTGAAGGTTGGCAAAACGTTTGTACTAGTTGGTACTAGGTGGCTAGCAGTTTGTCAGTTTTGGTTTAAGCATGAGCTTGTTATGTTGCTAAATGGCAGGCGTTGCCGTTGTTTGCCACTTATGTTCAAGCAGCTGCTATTATTTTTGTTCACAACTGCGACTGGTAATTTACAAGGCAATAAATTGCAAAATGAATTAGAATGAAGTCAAATGTCGGACTTTAACCCAATCGGCGGCAATCGTGTACGTATTCAATTGCCGGTATTGTTAGAGCATTTGCTATGCCTTCTAAATTTTCGCACATTTCCAGCAAGCTGAGCAGAACTGCCTTCTTCTGGGTAATTGTTAACATATCACACTTTCGGTCGTACATGACGTATGCGCAACATTTCTTTGATTTAGGCAATTGGTCATTTTTAATTTTTTTCTTTTCTCCACTACTAAAGTAGAAAATTTTGGATTTTTACAAAAGTTTTTCTTGCTTGCAAGTTTGTTTCTATCTTTAAAAAAATCTCTCCCGTTCAATCTCCATAATTTCTTTGCTAGCAGTTAACTAATTTGTAGCGCAAACATTGAAAATGCTTAATGAAATCTTTTAAAGTCGCTAAATAGCATTTATAATTAACAAAATTTATTACTTTGCGTAGGAAACTCATTAAGCAATTAACTTGGTTAGATGGCTTCTGTCGTAATGGAGTTAGCCGAAAAACGTTAGTTTTACTAAAAGCCATGCAAAGCGTAGACAGTTGCCGCCCGGCACAATTTCCTTTCTCTTTCAACAAGCGGTTATGCTGCAGTTTTTTGCTCAGCATTCATACCGAAATGGCTGGTGGGCTAACGCCGTAGCTGCCCACGTCCCGTTAAAGCCTTGGCAGGCTCAGGGTACGTTCCAGGCCCATCGCCATTTAGTTGGTGGTGTAGGTGCGGTTGAGGATCTCCCTCGGCCTAGCTCTGATTGAATGTCTCATAAGGGCAAGCGTCAAGCCTCGCGTGGCCTCCCTGCTTGCATATATAACCACGAGACCATTAAAGGGCGACTACACAATCTCGTCTGGATAGCGGCCCTGAGTGGGGAGTTTCACTAGCAAGGACAATAACAATTACAACAATAACCACAACAACAACAACAAAAGCAAGAAAGGAAAGGAGGGGGAGAAGAACGGGAAGAATACGGACAAAGACAACAGAGACAAGGAACTGGCCAGTAGCGAGGCTCGCCTAAGTGTACTGCAGGGGAGAAGCTTGGCTGCTGACCCGTTCACAAATACGGGACATGCACGCAGACCTGACAGAGTGCTCTCAGCTCCGAATCGGATGTAGAGGACTCACCTGGAGGTGATGCGACCAGACATGACTGGTGACCTGAAATTAGGCCGCAGGCACGCCCACACGCGACACAACGAAATGCCGAAACGGACGGACCGGCTTCGGGGACTGGAAACAACTTCTGTAGAAGTCTTTAAAGGTGATACCCAGCCTTTCTGCATGTCTGCCTAAACCCGTAATGTGCGCTGTAAGTAACGAGAGTTCCTCCCTTGTGAGTTTGAGTAGGTACTTATACCTCGCAAAGAGCTTACTGTTTCCGTGATACTCTCTGTGCAATGACATCCAATATATCCTATTCAATGTAACAGCCATACAACAGAGTCAAGGGTAAAATAGTTGTCAAAATTCTTCATGCTCATACAATTTGTATATGGGTGTTATTTAAATTAATGGAGCTCAAAGGTAACTAAGCAAGAGTAAAAGTGTCTCGCTTAACTGAATATTTTAAAGAACCTAAGGTAAAAGAAGGTACGGACAATATCATAATAATACATTTAAACCAGGCCTAGGCACCTAGTGGGACAATTGCCCGAAAATCTGAAAACCAAGTTCATACAGCAGATTATTACGCACTTTGCTCGGCTTCTCGAACAATGAAATTTTTGCTGCGCTTGTGAGAGCGTTATGATCGCACTGACCAATCATTGGACGTCGTTGGTATTGATACTTGTTAGTGAGCAAAGGAGCTAATAAATAACATAATTTCACTAATACACCCGCACTTCCAATTGTGCCGGGACCTTATTTAAACTAAACAGAACTAAATCAAACATAAGTATTATTGGCCAGTCGGTTTAGTTCTCCACATCTCTGCTATAAATAGCCGACTTGAAATAATATCTATTGAATGATAAGCCCCTCTTTTAATAAGGGATTAACTAATAAATTATACCATGTTATGCTTTTACAATGAAAATAAAGTAAATGCAATAGGATCTTAAAACAACTGCTAGAGCGACTCAATTAATGAACTGGGAATTATATTAAAAAAAAAAAACAAGCGTCACTATTTGCACTGTTCACAGCATGTGTGAGTTTAACTTTAATTATTTAAAAAACCGAATATATTGGTCCGATCTTACTGACTTTAACCATTAGCATTACGTACATATGTAGTAAGTAACAATTATTGGGAATTTTACAATGCTCGCTATTTAATTGTAGGTGTAATACCCAAAATCCGTTTATCGGAACAATCGATTGTGTGGGAGATATATGTAAATTTCAGCCGAATACCTCAAAAACTGAGGGAATAGTTTGTGTTCAAACAGACAGATAGACAGGCAGACGGACAGAAGACAGATGGACATGGCTGCATCAATTCAGTAGTGGAATTCAGTAACTTTAAACAATACTATGAAACGGGTTGTTAGCTTAACAATTTCGTTGTTTGCACTATCGATTCGGTGAGTCAATAGCTCTTGCTTAACAATTAACAATATGCGATTGTCTCAGGTGAATTATAGCACAATAGGTGATTGTCTCAGGTAAACATAGCAAAACGTAGCAGATTCTCAGCCAAGCATAGAAACAAAAGGTGATTGTCTCAGATAACACATAGCAAAACATAGATGTGTCTCAGCTAAAATATATAATGCTATAGATACACACACGGTGATTACCTCCAATAAATCTTCTTTAATCAGATCCAAATTTTACGCTGATACCCACAAAATTGAAGATTAACAATCAGCGCACTAGATGGCTTTGGTTGTAGTACTTGCGGTTTAAAATAGATGTCGCTCTTTTTTTGGTGACATCTAATGTCCAGTAGCGGCGAACTCGTAATTTTGGTAATGGTCGTTGCGATGTTTGTTTATTTATCGATGACAGTAGCGGTCAAATAGTTATGATATCTGCTCAAATCTTCTTAATTTTTGAGAGTTTATAATGAAGATTATGCTCAAGTTAACTCCCGAAAGCGCAGATAATTCGGAATTTGCGCTAATGTATCAGCCGTATAAGAAAAGTACCTATTGGTTGTTTTAACAAACAACACCAAATTAGAGGTCGACAATTTTTTCGCGTTAACAAAAACAGCTGACATTTCGATAACAAATGTTGTCAAATAAACTTGTAGTGAATAGCGAAATCGATAAAATTGTTGTTAGGTCAACGTAACAATGACAACTCTTGTTAAAATAGCGTACTGAATTCCACTACTGCTCGTCATCCTGATCATTTCGGTACACTTATTGATGGGTCCATCTCTTTCTTCTCATACTTACAAACATCGGACCAAAGTTATAATACCATTTCATGTTCATGAAAGGTATAAAAAAGCCAAAACAGAACATATGTATATCTTCTTGCAAAAATACAAAAATTTAAATATTGTTGTATCCATAAAATGGCCGCAGAATTTTTAGTGGCTTAGAAAAAAGAAAATTTCAAACGCAAATAAAGTTTGACACTTGATCAAAGTGAGAACTCCATTACTTTAGTATGCCTTTATTCGCATGAGTATCCACAAGAATGTGTAATTTTATGTTGCAGAGACTGAGCGCGGGAAATACTATTCAAGCACAAAGTTTTTTTACACAAATGTAAATCTCGTTACGTGTCAACATTACATTGTGAACAAACCAGGGATTTTCTATTTTCTTATTTAATGCCTTGAGTAAATTACTTTTTCTTCTTTATTTCCTGTTCGCTGTACTCTACCCATGCACATGGCGCTCGAGCGCCATCTCAGATCTTATGCGTATAGGTATATTACCGCAAGTGTGTAGAGCACAGCGTTGCACTGTAGACCTTTATGGCGCTTCATAATTTTACTTGGCTTTTTCTTTCTAGCCGTTCAAGTCTTTTAAGTTAGAATTATATACATTTTTATAGATTTTGGTGTGGTGAAGGTATACATATATTTTCCATCGTTGAAAACTGGGTCCTCCATGATTCATGACCCAAGTAGACTTGGCAGGCCGGTTACCAACACACATTTATTATTATATACATACATATCGTCGCCAGATAAATGATTGTCGTATGTTATATGGGACGCTCATTAAGGTAACATACGACAATCATTTATCCGGGCGACGATATGCACGGTGAGCTTAAACAACTTATTATGAAAAATCAAAACAACCAAGATATTATTTCATGGTTGTATTCTTGGACATATTAGAAGATATTCTGAGCAAAAACTGAAATCATCCATCGGACACATTTTCAGTTTTGTAGGATTCTTCTTTCTGTGGATCCCTGTTTAAACGTGTTTCTCCAACTTCTTCAAATGGAGGATCTTTACATATGTGATGTAGAAGACTACCCTAAAGTAATATCGTGCATTTTTAGACTTCGTCCCATGACAAAAACTTCAGCCAGACACCTCAAAGCGGGGATTTTTCTTCATTCGTACAGCGATTTGACTTGTTGAATTTTTTGTCACGGGACGAACTCGACAAATGACTGAAACTATTTAAGGGTAGTGTTCTACAGCACATGTGGAAAGATCCATCATTTAAAAACAGCCAAAGTTGAACAAACCCGCTTCAGATAGTAAAATCGCAGTAAAAATTAAGAAAGGTCCCCCGCTTTGAGGTTTCTGGCTGAAGTTTTTGTCATGGGACGAAGTCTAAACATACCTGTAGTGGAATTCAGTAACTTTAAACAATACTATGAAACGGGTTGTTAGCTTAACAATTTCGTTGTTTGCACTATCGATTCGGTGATTCAGTAGCTCTTCCTTAAGAATTAACAACAGGCGATTGTCTCAGGTGAATTATAGTACAAAAGGTGATTGTCTCAGGTGAATTATAGCAAAAAGTGGAACAAGTGCAGTATACGGACAATGCTGATATAAAAAAACGAAAAGTTGAGATCGATAGGTATTAATAAAAGAAACATAACGGTATATTTTTTTTGTTGGGCAAACAACAACAACAAAAGTTATTGAGGGTCAAAGTTCATTTAAAACATTTTTTAAAATCAAAATATCTTCAATACTATTGCACCGATTTCCAAAATTTTTTTTGCATTGGATAGGTAATTGAATTACCTTTTATTTGAGGTACCACTGCTGTGGGTGCAAAACCGCGTATGTACAAAATTTTAAATTTTTACTAAAAATAACCCCCAAAAAATTTACACTTGCCGATAAGCGACCGGGGGTTTAATTCACAGTTTTTTTGTGTAAAACACCTCCGACGCATTGGGGAAATTTTAGTATAGACTCGCACAGCTAGAAAAAAAACGGTTTTTTCAGGAGGATAGAGGAGCTTTTTCTGAACACAAATATATAATCTTAGCGTAAGGACCCTTATATTTACTGAGATAATGGTTGTTGAAGTTTTGCAAATTTTGCATGGCACTATAGGTAACTAACGCACAATTTTTTAAATTTCATCTATTTTCACAAAATTATAAATTTTCACCATCGCACGGCTATACACAGATATTTCACAACAAATTTGTTGTCAAAGAAGGATGTTGCCACACTTAAACAAAAAATAAAAAAAAAACATATTTTTTTTATTTCAACACCTTTCCGCGTAGGCGGCCTTCGGCCGCGCTTATTTAAAATAACCCTGGGCTACGCCATCCCATGTCCGGACGTGTGCACCAACTGCGGCTACCGCCGCAGTGAGTACTTCTGCGTAGTAAACCCATTTGGCGGAGTCCGGACGTGTGCTCTAACCGTGGCTACCGCCACGGTGAGTCCTTCTGCATAGTACATTACGTAATTTACTTAGTAAATTTAACACTTTTAAACATCGAATTTTTTAAGTATTTTACGGGATAGGAATACAAACAGCATATCAAATGAAAGGTAATTTTACAACCTATTCAATGAAGAAAAAATTTTGAAAATCGGTTCGATACTTTAAGAGAAATTTAGATTTAAAAAATGCTTCATATGAACTTTGACCCTTAATAACTTCTGTTATTATCAATTGCCCACAAAAAAATTTGTGTAGTTATACTCATCTTGACCATGTCTATCAATCCTCACACTCCTTTTTTTGATTTTGGAATTGTCCGTATACTGCACTTAAGCCCAAAAAGTAGCTGATTCTTAGCTAAGCATAGAACCAATATTCCTTAACAAATACCAATAGGTGATTGTCTCAGGTAAACATAGCAAAACGTAGCAGATTCTCAGCTAATCATAGAAACAAAAGGTGATTGTCTCAGATAACACAAAGCAAAACATAGAAGTGTCTGAGCTAAAATATATAAGAAAAGTACCTATTGGTTGTTTTAACAAACAACACCAAATTATAGGTCGACAATTATTTCGCGTTAACAATAACAGCTGACATTTCGATAACAAATGTTGTCAAATAAACTTGTAGTGAATAGCGAAATCGTTAAAATTGTTGTTAAGTAAACGTAACAATGACAACTCTTGTTAAAATAGCGTACTGAATTCCACTACTGATGTGACTTAAGGGTATTGTGCTGCTAAACATGTGTATAGATCCGCCACCTAAAACAGCCAAAGTTAGAAAATCCCGCTAAACAAGTGGAATCGCAAAAATTATGAAAGAAAATTCCCAAGGTTTGATGTGTTTGGCTGACATTTTTTTAATGGGACGACATGTGAAAGCGCAGTAAGAATTATGACAAGTTCCCAGTTTTGCGGGTTCCGACTGAAGTTTTTGTCATGGTATGAAGTCTTAAATCGCCTGATTCTCCCTCAAGGTAGTATTCTATGACACATGTGGAAAGATCCGCTATTTGAAAACTGCCAAAGTAGGACAAACTCGCTTATACAAGTGAAAGCGAAGTAAGAGTAAAAGAAAATTCCCGACCAAAGTTGGAATTCGTTCAACTTAAAAAGTTTTGAGGGTTCTGGCTGAAGTTTTTATCATGGGACGAAGTCTAAAAATGCATGATCCACTTAGGGGTAGTGTTCTACGACACATGTGTAAAGATCCACCATTTGAAAATAGAAAAAGTTGGATAAACTTGTTTTAACATGGAACAGGGGCACCCACAGAAAGAAAAATCCTACAAATCTCAAAATGTGTCCGATGGATGATTTCAGTTTTTGTTCAGAATATCTTCTAATATGTCCAAGAATACAACCATGAAATAATATCTTGGTTGTTTTGATTTTTCATAATAAGTTGTTTAAGCTCACCGTGTATGTGTATGATTCTCGGGTTTGAAGCCGAGTGAAGCTCGCCATATATTTTGGTAGCTTCGTATGAGTATACCTTGCGGGATCAAATTTATTAAATTGTTTCCTCTTCGCCTCATTAAATCGCCAGCTTGCCCCGCAGATTTTGCTCTTACACAACATAGTCCTGCAACCACGTGTGTCTGTGGGTCCACAAATACAAAAAATTTGTATTGAAAACTATAGTACTGCTGGGCACCACTGATGTAGAGCATTTAACGTAACTGTTGGAAGTACATACCTAAGTGTGTGTGGTCCCTCCCTGTACAAATGACCAACGTAGGCGAATATTTAGTTAGAGCTCAAGTGCGGTAAGATACATACAAGCACGTTAGTTGTGTATTTGTATAAGAGCATGAGTAGATGATATTGAATACATGGATGGTCAGTTATTAGTAAGGGCATGCAAAAAGCATTTGTTCAACTAAGGGCGGTTTTCTCGACTTCCGGTTAACGTCAAAGTTTAATGTCAATTTAAAAGCCACTTTATTTGCCCTCTATTTTAATAGGAGGATGGCTGGCCGATGTTTTTATAGTGAGCGTTAAAGTTAACAACTAGTAGTGAAAACTTTAATTAATTATTTATACTAATGACTAATGACTATGTTCTATTGACTTTGGACTATTTCCAAGTAATTTTCGAAGTTAACTTGAAATTAGAAAACCGGAAATGATAATTTTAGCATTAATATCTCGGGAACGGCTGAAGCAATTTGGCGCAAATTTGGTATGACTTTATACTTGAGTCTTTCCACTTCGGGCGTTTTACAGGGTTATCACCTATCTATTTTTTTTAGTATTTTTTTTTAATATTTCCAATGTGGGTATTAAATGAAAGTTATTTCTGGCCGTATACGTAAAATCATTTTTTTTGTTCCTCCGTACATCGACCACTATCTCGGGAACGGGTGAAGCAATTCAGATCAAATTTGTCATACAGATTGTATTATTCTCACTAACTTGGGTGTTGCCGCTTCGGGCGGTATATCACTTTTTTTTTAAATATTGAGAGAGATAAGAAAATATGGATATCAAAAGAAGGTATTTTCGACAACGAAGATATGTTTAAGAAGGGTTGCCACCTAACGGCATTTTATTTATTCTTTAATAAATCTTTGATTTTTTGTATTTATCATCGATGTGAGGAAAAATTACCTTTCTAACTAGGTAAGACTTCCACTGCGGAGAGACGTCTAATATTATCTTGTATTGTATTACCCCGAATCTTTCCACAATTACCATATGGTAACGCAAGATTTCCATGTGGTAATGCAACATTTCCACGTATTATGTCGTAACTAAATAACAAATTACCAAAAGAAATACAGTATTACATGCAAAATATTTGCAGATTTCCAAAAACCTAAGTTTTTTGACACAAAAAATCAGGAAAAGTTCTGGGACTTCCCGGGTTAAACGAAAAATTAAGTTAGCTGTTAGTTTAGGTTATAAATTACTTTTAGAATAAAAAATATTTCCCTTAACTGAAGCAGAATGATGTTAAAACTTTATTAAATAAAAAATGAATAGCTCACCCTAATGCTTTGGTACATATTAAGCTCTAAGCAAATATGAGATATAGAACAAACGGAAATAGCTATGCAAAAGGTCGGATGAAATTAAGTACCTAGCACATACAACAACCGCGCAACAGCTAGTGAAAAATTACCGGAGATTTGGTAAAACACAGAGATACTTTTTATCCGCTATGTATGTGAGAGTTTGTGTGGGTGTATGCCTGTATTCCCGACGTGAAGGTAATTCCGCTTGACACCTTTTGCTCTTCGTTTAAAACCTACAAGTGCTAACGCTTTACTCCTCAACTACACAATTACTTTGGATAAACTGTCACATCAGCATTCATTGTAATAAATATGCAGTTATATAAAGCACATACAAATATACATATGTACATTTGTGGGCGATTGTAGTATGAAGGATACTCAAAGAAAAAATCGTTCTAAAACGAACGAAACAAGTGCAAAACTGAGAACATTCGTGCCCGAAAGTCTGTCAGTAACGTTTTGACTTAACTCATGAACGGTGGTCTTATTTTGAGAACGGATTTTTCAAGAACATGTTTTGTTTTTATACCTTTCATGAACATGAAATGGTATTATAACTTTGGTCCGATGTTTGTAAGTATGAGAAGAAGAAGAGATAGGCCCATCAATAAGTATACCGAAATGATCAGGATGACGGATGAGTTGATTTAGCCATGTCCGTCTGTCTGTCTGTTTGAACGCAAACTAGTACCTCAGTTTTTGAGATATTTGCCTGAAATTTTGTATGCGGCCACCATTTTCCAATATAGGAATCATTTGTCGGAACCAGCAAGATCGGACCGATATTACATATAGCTCCCGTACAACCGATTATTCCGATAAACGGATTTTGGGCTATAACTCCTGTAATTAAACACGTAGAAACGTGAAATTTTGGAAGCATCGCTATTTTTATATGTAAAATATCGATGTTGAAAATCATTGAGATGGGATAAATGTTTCACATAGCCCCCATATAATCGATTGTTCCGATAAACGGATTTTGGTAGATAACTCCTGTAATTATATAGGTAGGAACGTGAAATTTCGTAATTATTGCTGTTTTAGAATGTGGAACGTGTGTGTTAAAAATCAATGAGATTGGAGCAATATAACAAATCGCCCCCATATAATCGATAGTTCCGATAATTTCGGTATGAGCGGAAGTTAAATTCACACAGGCTGTACTGGGATCAAAGAGTGTAAATCGTTACGCTTATTCATGAAAGGTATTTAGCCTTCGGCACAGCCGAAGACAGCTTTCCTTAATTGTTTAACTTATTCTTAGAACGTAAAAAAAATCTAAAAAAAAAAATAATTTTTCAGAGTTCTAAATGACAATTTCTCACGTTGTTATGTTGTTTGCCTCCACCGGGAGGCGAGCCTACACTGCTTTAACTACCGAACGGAGGCGTTTACCATCAGGTCACCGCGTACTTATGTTTGCCGGCGTATAATTGCAACTTTGTTCTATGTTCTATGACTACTTTACAACTAGTTGGTGATCGGGCCCAACTAGTCAATGTTTTGTCTTTTTTCCATATAAGCAACTGGTATTTTTTACGTGTTGATGTCCTACGAAATGTCAATTGTTAGATTTCGATTGATATACTAGAATTATACTAGTTGTAAAATACCAGTCCCATACTAGTTCAACCTGGATATAAAATGAACTAGTCCCCATACTAGTAATGAATGAATTTTGTATTTTTTAACTGGTATGATTTCATCCAGAAAATTTTAGTTATATACTAGTATGGAATGGATATTTCCTGACTAGTATGAGTTCAGTCAGAAAATTCTAGTTGTCTACTAGTATATTTCTGACTAGTTTGAGGTTTCGATGCAGGGTTGCTCTCGTATACGGCGTGTCCAATAACATTACTAAGTATACATATGTACATATGTATGTTTGCATGTGTACTTCAGTCACAGGAAGTGTCTCTGTGGATTTAGTCATTTTGCGGTTTTGAAATTAAAATAGTAGAAACCTACTATTAACCCTACAATGAGCTGTTGAAAGGGGTTAAGAAACGCCAGTTTTGCTGCCCAGGTTTTATAAGTATAAAACTTAGATATGTACCTAAGTTTTGATGTTTTCGAACGCCTCATTCAAAATTTTCGTGTAGATAAGCTCTAATGTGATAAAAATATTTAATCGTTTATTTTAAGAATAGCATACGTCCACATTTAACTTAATAACAAACGATTCAAGGATAAACTATGGTCGCCTTCAATAATGTACCCAACTAATCTGACCTCCAAACTGATGCACACATAGTAGTCAAATGATCTATAGTAATTAGTAACATATTCTTGCAGCTTGTAGTACAAACTTTGTACTCCTATTTTTCTCTTTGTGATCCTTTCGACCAATAAAATCTTTAGGGGGTCGTGCGTTCCCGTCATTCTTAAATTTGGGGGATGTCCCTGAAAATATACCGCCTATACCTCAGTATTTTCAATTTCCTTTCCATCGGTGCATATTTCATTCAAATTGGACAAACGGTTCGCTCACAGGAGGTTCCTAAAGTTTTTCATGTGGCGTATTTATAAATAGATAGATTTTTTTCATCAGTTTAATTTTTTTCAATTTAATAAAAATATTTTTCTTGAATAAAAGAGTTGTGGGTGGTTGTGGACTATCTGAGTGACAGTGACTTACGGTAAGCGATAGATTAGGCTCAGCAACTATCGTTCCCTGCTATAGAAAGTCATATCGACAAGCAACGCTGAAAATTAGGGCGGTCAACTATCTACAAATCGTGTTTGGTGACTTTGGCGAGGTAAGGCATAAGTGCGTGCTCCTATGATACTTTACTCCAACCTCAAAATACTTTGTTCAAATAAACGGTATTGAACATAAAAAGTTAAATTTTTTTAGTTATTCCCGGATATAAAATCCTTTTAATTTAACCTAGGGCCTGACTATGTGGATTTCTCCTTTTAAAGTCATGGGCCTGCCAAGGAAAGTTTAGCCCTTATTTGTTTGCGTAGCTGGGGAATTTCAATTAGAATTAGAAATCATTACGATTAGAAAAATCTAATCTAATCTAATCTTGGCTTGCGTCATAATGACGCTTAACCGCCTAGGCGATTTTGGCCGTTTCGTATCAAAGCACGCCAGTCATTCCTTTTTAGCGATAACTGACGCCAATTGGAAACCCCAAGGGAGTTCAAGTCATCCTCCACCTGTTGTTTCCATCTCAGTCGAGGTCTCCCCCTTCCTCTGCTGCCGAATTCGGGTGTCGGATGGAAAACCTTCTGCGCTGGAGCTTCTTTGTCCATTCGCATAACATGACCCAGCCAGCGGAGCCTTTGGGCTTTAATCCGCTGAACTATGGCCAGGTCTGCGTAAAGCTCGTACAGCTCATCGTTAAATTTCCTTCGATACTCGCCGTGGGCATCACGGGATCTTCCGGAGAACTTTTCTCTCAAATACTCCAAGGGCCATCTCATCTTCTCTTGACACTGTCCATGATTCCGAGCCGTACATCAGGACTGGTATGATGAGAGACTTATAGAGCGTGATCTTTGTTTGTCGAGAGAGGACTTTACTTCTCAATTGCCTACTTAGTTTAAAGTAACTCTTGAAAAATCAAGTAATCTAATAATTATATTTTTTTTGATTCTTTATATTTTGATTACTAATTGCTTAGATTAGAGCTATTCAAAAGTTTAATGGTGATTAGCGACGATTAGCATATCTAATCGAATCTAATCAAAAAAAAATAATCAATTAGATTTCTTTTTTTTTTTAATTAGTTCTAATCTAATCAAAAAGTAATCGATTAGAATAGCCATCTAATCCTAATCAAGCAATTAGGATTAAAAAAAAGATTAATCATTAGAATTACTAATCATTATACCCCAGCTATATTTCTTTGTTAATGCTTTTTAATAAAGGGGTAATGTAAATCTAGGCCCTATCAAGGCAATGCCAGCTAAGAAATGAGACAATCCATATGAAAACGTCTAATATTAGCAAAAATCGTCGCTGACTAGTCTCGGATTTCGCTGAAACTTTGAGGGACACCTCTTTAGGCTCCTAAAGGAACAAATTTACACACATTTAACTTTTATAACCACTCGTTTCGGACTAGTCGAAATTCAAAGTTTTAAAAACGTCCATTTTAGCCTTACCCTATTATTGCTGTACAAATGTTTTTATTACGTTCAATATGACATTTTAAAGTTAAAAGAGAGTAGTTTGTTTAAAAGTAAATAATAAATCATATAGCGAGTACCTGGAATTGAAAACCTGGTACTAAAAATACGTACACGGAGGGAAATCTATGGATCGAGCATCCATAATTATTGATATCACATTAAATAAAAATTGATATTTCTGTCCCATCAATGAATATGGATGTTTCATCAATGCTTTTTTGATAAATCACTATTGAAATGGTATCCATATAAACTATTGATAAATTCTAAATAGTTTAAAAAACAAAATTTTATATAATTTGACATCTGGTTTCAGTGAGACTCGAACCATGCTCCTCTGGCACGTTAGCCCAGCATTCTACTATTCGGCTACGGCATATTATACAATTTTTAGAAAAATGTTCAATCATAAGAAATTAAAAAAATTTTGAATTTAAAAAAACCGCTCCATCAAGTTGTAATATTGTTAGAAAATCCATAGTAAAAATTGTTGTACTATTATGATTATGCGTCCCAGAAAAATTTACATTTCGCCAATATATATTAATACCCCGTCTCTACCATTATTACTATGCAGTAAATATGGATATGGATATACCGACAATAGAAGTTCATATCACGACCATAGATATTGACGTGCCGTTCAAATATATTAGTATTCTATCCATAAATATAAAAAATAGTACATCATATCGAAATGGTTGACATGTCATTTTACTTTTTATTGGGAGCAAATAATATTTGATAACTCGCTCATTCTGAATGAATATTGCATCAAACTCGGCGCTATCAATAGTGATATTATCACAACATTCAATGCATTCAAGGGTACATATCCTAGAAGAAATCAACCCATCCATCGGCCAAAAAAACTCACTCCTTATAGATAAATTATTATCCCGAAATTTGCAAGTTTTCCAAAATCGTGTTTTTCAGGCTCCGAGACCACTAGCTTCTAATATCTCAACATTTCGTTTTGTTATTTTTATACTAAGGGTCTCTGCTGATGGATCTCCTAAACCAATATAAATTTTTTTTTTTTTTCAAAGTAAATGTTCGTGTAATTTTTGGAACTTTTTTCAAGCAATCTTTAGATAGTCTGAAAGCTGAAGCTTCCAACTTTCCAACAAAAAAACCTCATGCAATTATCATAACTATTAAACTAGTTACATATGTATATTTAAAAATTAATTGCGGCATTATATGTATGTGTTCATTGAAATAGTACAAAATTTATATAAGTTATTTTGAAATTTCTGTAACTAGTTCAAGAGTTATGAGAATTGCACGCGGTTTTTTTTGTTGGAAAGTTGGAAGCTTCAGTTTCCAGACTTTGTAATGGTTGCTTGAAAAAAATTCAAAATATATACGAGAATTTACTTTGAAAAAAAAAAAATGTATATTGGTTTAGGAGATCCATCAGCAGAGACCCTTAGTATGAAAATAACAAAACGAAATGCTGAGGTATTAGAAGCTAAATGTCAGGACTGGAGTCCATGATAAATTCATATTTTTATCACTTGAGAAACATGTCCGTTTTAGAGCCTGAAAAACACGATTTTTGAAAACTTACAAAATTTCGAGATAATAATTTATCTATAAGGAGTGAGTTTTTTTCTTCCAGAATATCTACCCTTAATATCTGAAAAAAAGTGAGTGGCTACTTAAAACAGTGAAGTCGACAGAGCCAGCTAAAATTGACAAAAAGAATAAAAATTACGTATTTTCAGTACCAGGTTTATAATACCAGATACTCGCTATATGACTTACTACACAGCTAAAAATTTGAACCTAAATTTTAAACTTTTTTGGACTACATATATGACCAAACCAAATTTGGATTCAAATTCAATATAGACCAGTTTTCATGAAAATTGGCTAAATGAATCGGGTTTCAATTATAAACAAGAAATGTTTTAACAATTTTTTAAAGATAAAATAAATTGTTTGTCCGTTGGCGGGAATTCGAACCAAGACTCCCCGCATCATGCCCGTCTGCTCTACCACTGAGCTACATCGCACACATAAATTTTGTTGGCAAATTCAATCTTGAATAAGCTTTCAAAAATAAATTTGAATTTTCAAACACAAAAGTTTACATTTTAGACCGAAAAGTTTTAAGAATAAAATAAAACCAAAAAAAATGTGGCAGCTGGCAGGATTCAAACGAAAACGCTCAGGAGTCACAGCCGACTGCTCTACCGCTGAGCTATGACGCACATGAAGTTCTTGTGGGCAAAATTCAATTATATTCAAACAAAACCAAAATAAAAAATTTAGACTGCTTTTTCATTTAGATTTTAAATCGAAACCAAAAGAAATTGAAAATCTTTGTACACTGAACCAAAAACGTACATGTTTTTTACGAACAAAGTTTCATAGAAGTTCGCGCTGGTTTTCCTTAAAATATAAGAAAAAATTCATAGAATCTAAGAAAATTTTCATACAATTTATGAATGAATACATGCTCTCTGTGGATTTGTTTACATATTTTACGAAAAAGTGCTTATATTCTAGGAAATGTTCGTAAATTTCTACGAAAAAGTTCTTTGGAGAGGTTTTAATGAACAATTCTTAAAATCTATGTACTTTTTCATTGGATACATGAACTTTTTTGGTTCAGTGTAGGTATTTGGACGGTTTGAAATATTGTACAAAAAGGTTTGAAAAATTTATTAAACTTTATACGGGTTTAAAATTTAGGTTCATTTTTTTAGCCGTGTATTTACTTATAAACCAACTACTCTCTTTTATCTTTAAAACGCAATATCGAAGGTAGGGATATCTCTTAAAAAAACATTTCAACACCTACAATAGGGTAAGCCTAAAAAGGCGTTTTTTTAAACTTTGAAATTCGACCAGTCCGAAACCAGTGGTTAAAAAAACAAATGTGTGTAAATTTGATCATTTAGGATCCTAAAGAAGTGTACCTCAAAGTTTGAGCGAAATCCGAGACTAGCCAGCTTTGCGAATCAGAGGTTTTGATATGGAATGTCCCATAAACTAAAATAAGTGTTACTTTAACACCAAAAGAAGTAAAAGTAGAATTTTTTTTTTAGAGTTCTAATAATTATTTTACCATGACTCTAACTCAGGTGTCTTGAACGCTCAACCCAGGCGTCTACCATGAGCGCAGGTGCGCCGATTCTTTCTTTGATGACAGCAAATACTTCGTCTTGTCCTCGTTCACGGCAAGACGCTTCCTTATCCAGTCCAGAGAAGGCAGCGCTTACGGCGCGGTTGTTAAGGCCAATGATATCAATATCATCGGCATGCGCCAGCAATTGCACGCTCTTGTAAAAGATTGTACCATTGCGGTTTAGCTCTGCTGCTCGAATTATTTTCTCCAGCATCAGATTGAAGAAATCGCACGAAAGGGAGTCGCCCTGTCTGAAGCCTCGTTTGGTTTCAAATGGCTCAGAGAGGTCCTTCCGATTCTGACGGAGCTGTTGGTTTTGCTCAACGTCATTTGGAAAAGCCGTATAAGCTTTGCAGGGAACTTAAATTCAGACATGGCAGCATACAGGCAACTCCTTTTTGCGCTGTCAAAAGCGGCTTTAAAATCGACAAAGAGATGGCGTGTGTCGATTCTTTTATCATGGGTCTTCTCCAGGATTTGGCGTATCGTGAAAATCTGGTCGATGGTAGACTTACCAGGTCTAAAGCTACACTGATGAGGTCCAATCAGTTTGTCTACACAGCTAAAAATTTGAACCTAAATTTTAAACTTTTTTGGACTACATATATGACCAAACCAAATTTGGATTCAAATTCAATATAGACCAGTTTTCATGAAAATTTTCTAAATGAATCGGGTTTCAATTATAAACAAGAAATGTTTTAACAATTTTTTAAAGATAAAATAAATTTTTTGTCCGTTGGCGGGAATTCGAACCAAGACTCCCCGCATCATGCCCGTCTGCTCTACCACTGAGCTACATCGCACACATAAATGTTGTTGTCAAAATTCAATCTTGAATAAGCTTTCAAAAATAAATTTGAATGTTCAAACACAAAAGTTTACATTTTAGACCGAAAAGTTTTAAGAATAAAATAAAACTAAAAAAAATGTGGCAGCTGGCAGGATTCAAACGAAAACGCTCAGGAGTCACAGCCAACTGCTCTACCGCTGAGCTATGACGCACATGAAAATCTTGTGGGCAAAATTCAATTATATTCAAACAAAACAAAAATAAAAAATTTAGACTGCTTTTTCATTTAGATTTTAAATCGAAACCAAAAGAAATTGAAAATCTTTGTAGGTATTTGGACGGTTTGAAATATTGTACAAAAAGGTTTGAAAAATTGATTAAACTTTATACGGGTTTAAAATTTAGGTTCATTTTTTTAGCCGTGTACGATGGGCTTCAATCTTTCACACAATACGCTAGAAAGAACCTTATATGCGATATTAAGACGACTGATTCCGCGGTAGTTGGTGGGGTTAGCGGGATCGCCTTTCTTGTGGATTGGGCAGAGCACATTTAAATTCCAATCTGGAGGCATGCACTTGTGGCGATGCACTTTAATTTTTCACAACAAAAGTGCTGCTTAGCAACAAATATTTAAATTTTTGATTCAACAAGTTTTCATTGCTCAACTTGTTTTCAGTTTGTCATAATTTTTCATTGTGTGAAAATAAAAATCAATTTAATTATTACATTCTAAATATTAATAGGAAATATTTTATTACTTTTTTTTCCTATATTGGTGACCCCGATCGAAAATTTATAACGCGTCGGAAACAAAAACGCGATCGAAAATTTATAACGCGTCGGAAACAAAAACGCGATCGTAAGTTTACAACGCGTCGGAAACAAAAACCCGTGATTATAATAACATGCTTCGGGATGGAGATCAGCTCGTTGCCCTTCGCGGTGAAAATGAAGAGCTTCAACGTTAGATCGACGAATTACGCAAGCAAGCGCAACAACAACATAACCGCCAATTGGAGCATCAACAACAGCAACCACCATCACCGCAACCACGACAACAGCAGCAGCAGCAGCTAAGGGATTTTGCCGTATACATTTTTGCGCACAAAATTGATTGCTCGTTTGTCTGCGTCTGAGGAACAACGAGTCCGCCAACTTATCAGTGAGGAAGAGCTCGGCGATCGCAAACTATCTCAGTTTCTTCGCCACTTACGCTCTCTCGCTGGCTCAACTATCGTACAGGATAGTCTTCTTCGTCAACTTTGGCTTAAACGTCTTCCGTCCAACGTCCAGGCTATCCTTGCAACACAATCTGAGTTGCCGCTCGACAACATTGCGGAGCTTGCTGACAAGATTGTCGAAGTCTCACCGTGCGCACCGACTTTTGCAGTAAACGCAGCGCTCAGTGATAAGGGTATTGAAAGCAATCTGTTAAGTACAATTGCTGATCTACAAAAGCAAGTGGCCGAATTGTCTGCTTTTCGTTCGTGCCCTCATCATTCTCATAGTTCCTCCAGCAGTTCTCGTCGTCGTAGTAAATCCAGAAATCGAAGCAACTCTAACCAACAAATTTCTTGGTACCATAAAAAATTCCAGGACAAGGCAAACAAATGCATTGCTCCCTGTAATTATTTGGAAAACGGAAAAAGCAGTCTGTAAATGCGGCATCAGACTACTTGTCAACCAGTAGCCGCCTAATTGTCACTGACAAAATATCTAAAAATCGCTTTCTCGTTGATACTGGTTCTGACTTATATTGCTTTCCTCGACGTCTATTACGTGATCGTCGTCCTCGTGTCAACTACGACTTGTGTGCTGCAAATGGAAGCAAAATCAAAACATATGGTTTTATAACTTTGAATCTCAACTTAGGACTTCGTCGTGATTTTCCTTGGAGATTTATCGTTGCTGACGTCGATTTACCGATAATTGGATCTGATTTTCTTGCTCATTATCATCTTTTACCAGATTGTCGTACAAAACGCATCGTCGACGTTACCACTGGTCTGCAAGTACACGGATTGTCTCAGCCTTCCTCTCAAAGCAGCATTAAAGCAGTTCAGGATTCGTCGACTTTCGGTGCTCTCATTTCTCAATTTCCAGAAATTACTCGTCCGCCAGGTTTACCTCGAAATATCAAACACGAGACCGTTCATCATATTCGTACAACTCCTGGACCACCGGTGATAAGCAAAGTGCGGCGTTTAAACCCTGAGAAATTAAAAATAGCTAAGCAAGAATTCGACGCTATGTTACAAGCTGGTACAACGGTTGGCTCCGAAAAGTGATTCAACTTGGCGCCCTTGTGGAGATTTTCGTGCATTGAATGCTCGAACTATCCCAGATCGCTATCCTGTCCGTCATATTCACGACGTCACATACTTTATCGATGGTTGTATGGTATTTTCGAAAATTGATCTTGTTAAAGCTTATCAACAAATTTCTGTAGCCGAAGAAGACATTTCCAAAACTGCTATTATTACTCCATTTGGCCTTTTTGAATTTCCATTCATGACGTTTGGACTTCGAAATGCTGGCCAGACCTTTCAAAGGTTCATGGATGAAGTTTTGCGAAGTTTGGATTTTTGTTTCGTTTACATGGATGACATTCTCGTTTTCTCTCGTTCCAAAGAAAAGCACGAACGCCATCTCAAAATCATTTTTCACCGTCTTTCAAAATATGGATTGGTGATCAACGTCAAAAAGTGCACTTTTGGAGTTCCCGAAGTTCCTTTTATTGGTTATATCATCTCTGCTGCTGGAATACAGGCTCCTGAAGAGCGTTTCCGGGTAATAAAGGACTTTCCATTACCAAAAACAGCACAAGGTCTTCGACGTTTTCTTGGTGTGTTAAATTTTTACCGCAGATTTATTCCGCATGTTTCTGAATACGAAGCTCCATTGAATGATGCAATCAGCAATCCACTCCTGAAAGGATCTCAACCAATCTGGACGTCTGAACTGGAAGAAGCTTTCATAACCTGCAAAAACTGCATCTCTACTGCTTCACTTCTGGTTCATCCTCGTGTTGGTGCGCCTCTTGGTTTGTTTACCGATGCTTCGAATCATTCAGTTGGAACATGTTTACAACAGCTTGTCGATGGCGTGTGGCAACCTCTTGAATTCTTCTCGAAGAAGATGTCCTCAAAAGAATGTTCTTGGCCTGCTTTCTATCGTGAACTTCTTGCGATCTATGCTGCAATCCAGCACTTTCGTCATTTTTTGGAAGGACATTCATTCACGATTTACACCGATCATAAGCCATTGATCTACGCTTGTCAACAAAAACGTGAAAAACTTCCACCAGTTCAACTCAGACAACTTTCATTTATTGCAGAATTTTCAACAGATATCCAACACATCAAAGGAACCGATAATGTCGTTGCTGATACACTCTCACGAATTGAAGCTGTTTCTGCACCATTGGATAACAAGTTGCTGGTAGAATCTCAAGAAGAAGACGATGAACTTAAGAGAATTACTCAAGAAAATTCTTCTCTCTGCATCGAGCGTGTGCCAATTCCTGGTTCCTCACTTACTGTGTTTTGTGATACATCAACAGGAAAAGATCGGCCATTCATCACATCACCGTTTCGTCGTTCCGTTTTTGATCAGCTACATAATCTGAGCCATCCTGGTGACAATGCTTCACTCAAATTAATCAGCGATCGGTTTGTGTGGCCTTCAATGAATAAAGACTGCCGAAATTGGGCTCGCGCTTGTAATGATTGTCAACGATCAAAAGTTTCACGCCATGTTCACGCTTCACTTGGAAATTTTGAAACTCCAACGAAGAGATTTTCCCATATTCACATTGATCTGATTGGTCCACTTCCACTTGCATGTTCTTTTCGATATTGTTTAACTGTCATCGATCGCTTTACTCGATGGCCTGAAGTATATCCTTTGCCGAACATAACTGCAGATACTGTGACTCATGCACTTTTGGATTGTTGGATATCTCGTTTCGGCGTTCCTGAAATTATAACCTCAGATCGTGGAGCTCAATTTTCTTCTCATCTCTTTAAAATGTTTGTTAAACAATTTGGAATTCGGCATAACTTCACTACAAGTTGGCATCCCGCTGCAAATGGTTTAGTTGAACGATTACATCGTCACTTGAAAGCCGCAATCATGGCTCATTCCCACATCGACTGGGTTCATGCTTTACCTCTTGTACTACTTGGAATTCGCTCAGCTTTTAAAGAAGATATCAAGGCTACTTCCTCTGAATTGGTTTATGGTGAAACGATTCGTTTGCCATTTGAATTTCTGTCTTCAAGTCTTGGACTCAAAATTTCCGTTGATACAAGCAGCTTTCTTTCAAGTTTACGTGAATTTATGTCGCGCTTACGTCCAGTTCCACCATGAAGACACTGTCAACCTGGAGTTTTTGTTTTCAAGGAACTATCGCAATGCAGTCATGCCTTTCTCAAAGTTGGACCATTTCTTAAAGCTCTCCAACCTCCATACACCGGTCCGTATGAAATAATTGATCGCGATGAAAAAACAGTCACACTCAAAATTCGCTGTTCCTGTTCCTAAAACTGCACCAGTTCCAGAATATGCAACCCGATCCGGCAGAAAAGTTCGATTTCGAGAAGTTTTGAATTTGTAGCCAAATTTTCTACCAAGGGGGGTAGTGTGGCGATGCACTTTAATTGCTCACAACAAAAGTGCTGCTTAGCAACAAATATTTAAATTTTTGATTCAACAAGTTTTCATTGCTCAACTTGTTTTCAGTTTGTCATAATTTTTCATTGTGTGAAAATAAAAATCAATTTAATTATTACATTCTAAATATTAATAGGAAATATTTTATTATTTTTTTTCCTATACACTCATCTGACCATATTCTGCATAAGAGCTGATGCACGCTTTTTACCAGCTCTTCGCCTCCGTGTTTGAACAGCTCAACGGGCGATTTGTTGTTTTTGAGCCGGGATATAGCTATCCTCACTTCATCATAGTCAGTTCGTGGGACTACTTTTCCATCGTCAGGGATTGGGGTATCGGGTTCGACCTCTCCCTCGCAATTTAGCAGTGAGGAGAAGTGTTCCCTCCATAATTTAAGTACATTCTGTACGTCGGTTACCAGGTCGCCGTTATTGTCCTTACAGGAACTTGCCCCGGTCTTTAAACCTTCCGCCATCCGCCGGATCTTTTCATAGAATTTTCGGGCATCATTCCTGTCAGCCAGCATCTCAAGCTCCTCACACTCACGCTTTTCGGCTTCACGTTTCTTTTTTCTGAAAAGGCGCCTCTCTTCCTTCCTCACCTCACTATAGCGTTGCCATACACTGCGGGTTGCGCCCGTTCGCAACGTCTCCTTGTAGGCAGCGTACTTTTTGTCCGAGGCTGTGGTGCATTCCTCATCGTACCAGTTGTTCTTGCGGGCTCGCTGAAACCCTATACTGGCCTCAGCGGCGGTACGCAATAAGTGAGAAATATGCTTCCATTGCTCAGTTACATCGTTAGGTCGAGAATTGCCCTCTGATAGCAGGTATGAGAGTCGAGTGGAGAAATTATCAGTTGTCTGTGTCATGCGCAGCTTCTCGACGTCAAACTTTCCTTCCGTTACTGTGTGCACTTTCTTCGCTGCACAGAGGCGTGTGCGTATCTTGGCTGCCACAAGATAATGGTCCGAGTCGATATTGGGACCACGTAGGGTACGCACGTTCAGAACGGTGGAGCTGTGTCTGCCGTCGATCATGACATAATCAATCTGGTTTCTATTTCTTTGATCAGGGGACAGCCATGTGGTTTGGTGTATTCGCTTATGCTGGAGCCTGGTACTACTGATGACCATATTGCGAGCTGCGACGTAGTCAATCAACCTAGTGCTGTTGGGTGATGTTATATCGTGGAGACTAAATTTTCCAACTGTAGGACCAAAGACTCCTTCCTTCTCCACCTTGGCATTACAGTCGCGGAGCACGATTTTGATATCATTATCAAAGATATCGTATAAGGAATCCTTGTCTGCGTCGTCCGTCTCCCCAGTCGGCGCATAGGCGCAGATAAATGTTATGTTGAAAAACCTCGCCTTGATGCGGATCGCAGCGAGACGCTCGTCCACATGAGTGAACGCTAATACTTGCCGGCGAAGTCTCTTCCCCACCACGAATCCTACACCACGCGCTTTTCCACGTGCCTGGCCACTGTAGTATACGTCACAAGGTCCGATGGTCGTCTTTCCTTGCCCCGTCCATCGCATTTCCTGCAGGGCGGTGATGTCGGCCTTTGCGCCTACGAGGACATCAACCAGTCGGGCAGCGGTACCGTCCCTTGAAAGGGTCCGGACATTCCTGGTACATGCCCTAATATCCAAATCATTATTCCTTATTCGTTTTACCGGGTCGACAACATTAAAGGGCGTTCTCATCCGAGGCTTTGGTACATTAGTTTTCATTGGAATTAAGTTTTTTACGTGGCGGGTCCCAAGCCCAGCGCACAACCCGTTTTGGTGCACTTAATTAGAGGCAGCAAATTTTACGTAGGAAAATGCTGATTACAGCCAACGCATTGGATCTAGTGAGTTTTGTGATAATTAAATCTAACATTGTACCTTCTCGAACAGTACACAAACTTGGAAAAAAAAATCCCAAATAACGATATCTTTATACCCAGTGTACTAGTACTTGTACAAGGGTATTATGATTTTGTTCACATAACGTAATGGCACAAAATAATCGATATAGATATAGAGTTCCATATATGAAAGTTCTTGGGTTGAAAAGAGGAGTTCATTATGGCATGTCCGTCCGTCTGTGTACACGATACCTTGAGTAAAAATTTATATATGTGCATGAAATTTTGCATACAGCTTACTCACTGGCCAAGGTAGGTCGCTATCGAATATGGGCGAAATCGCCCATATTGACATATATCGGTACCTGAATGGGTAAAATGATATAATTTTATAGGTGAATCCCCTGGTCATTCTCTTATGATGTTTCCATACATTTTTATAGTGGGCGTGGCACCGCCCACTTTTAAAGGAGCTATTTTTGAAAAATCGACTGGTCGTAACTCTTAAACTGATTACGATAGAACGATTGAATTTGGCACAAAGCTTACCAATATCGTTGGGAGTATACCTGATGAAATTGGATAAAATCGCCCTCCAACCACGACCACTTTCGATATCGAAAATCACATAAATTGACATACTTCGGTAACGGAAATGGCTAAAATGATATAGTTTGGTAGGATGAACCCCAAGTCATTCTATTATGATTTTTTGATAAATTTTTTAAAGTAGGCGTGGCAACGCCCACTTTTCAGGGAGGCATATTTGAAAATTTCACGGGTTATAAATTTTAAACTGATTACGGTAGAACGATGAAATTTGGTACAAGATATATATATAAGCATAATAGGGAAATGGAAAATTTCGAAAATCATGTGAAAACTACCGCTGTGTATTTAATGTTCGGTTTGGCCGAACTTAGACTTCCTTACTAGTTAAGCAGTGAAATCTCGGCAGGTGTGAAATTGTGCTTGATTTCTTAGTTCACTAGAATAGAGGCCCTCAATTTTCTTTTATTATTCACCCCGGAAAGGTGTGAAACAGTGCCTTTATTGCCATAAACCAATAAATCAAGAACAATTTCACACCTGCTTATTCATTGCTAAATAATACAGTCGTTTGGGACCTTTTTTTATAAAATTTATGAACTGTTGGAGTAAGTACAGTGTAAGCTTTAATTCTTTTAAAACTCCAAGTTACTAGATCAAAAACGTTTGTTGTTATTAGTATTTTTCTACGTAAAATTTTATGCTTCTAATCAAATGAAATCTGTCTGTATAAACCATGCAGAGTTTGTGAACAAAGCTTGTGTTTAAAGAGCAATACTACAGTACGAAAGAGGAGCTGGATCGAGGTTTAATCAAAATGATAACTTAATAAACAATACAAATTATTTTATACACGATCAAAAGTAAAGGGAACTCAAAGCCAGCTATAGCGACAAACTAACTAAACTTATTAAACCAAATTCGGAATTATAAAAATTCAGCGTTTCTTAATTTTCTATCGCTAAATTAAATTTCTTAATCTGCATTTTTTCTCAAAAACTAAATTGGGGTGATATTTGGGTCACACTTTGTCGGTGAGATCTCCAAAAATGTATAAAAGTTGTTCTATACAGTATATGTTGACCACTTAAACTATGTTCGAATTATGTTGCTAAGAAAATAATTTATTAAATTTATTTTTACATTTCTTCAAGTGTTATTGCCTTTCCCGTTGCATTTCGGTTTTTTTTTTTTCTTTTGAGCAGTATAGTTTTTATTACCTTTTTCCCCTTAATCGTTAAAGTCTCTTTAACAGCTATATAGCTAATTAAATTTCTTTGTCAGTTGAGCTTATCACCATTGACCTGGTCAAAGTTTATTTTCTTGTCGCTGCCGTCGTGGTGCCATATCACTTTGTACACACCTTGTAGCATTAATCAGCTTAAATCAAATATCCACTTAATTTACATAGAATTAGTTAGTAGCGGCTGCTCTAATCTGGCAATTATACAATATAAACACAATTATGTGTTTTTCATGCGTGCGAAAGTATGTGTGTTGGCATGCGTTTGTGTGCGTTTGTGTTGAATTGATAAATAATTGCTTTGCATACTTCTTGTGTTTTAGCTTATACTCAAATCGAATGGTTTCACTGTGTCTAATATACGTAGCTAATTATACCAAAATACTTATACACTTGAACTAAACACTAAATTAGATAAAGAAAATTTTCTAGTTATCCCAAGAAACATCGATCAACTATTTCTCAAACCTTTGAAAAACTTAATAGTTTTCAAGTTGACATCCAACATCATTCTCCAATTTTTCTCCAATCTTGGAAATATTTTGATAACTTTATAGCTTTCAAGTTGATTTCCAACACCATTCTCCAAGTACTCCCCAGCTTTGAAATATGTTGATGGCATTATAGCATAGGCCGGCAATTACTTCCCTGGGAGGAAAACTCGAATACTTCAATATAGCAGGCGCTCTCTTCGTGTCGACAACTGTTTTATTGTTATCAAGTGTATATCCAACACAATTCTCCGTATAGCGATTCGAAAGAAATTTATTTCGAATCAAAAAAAGTGTATGTGATTTGACAGCTTGATAATAGCATTTGCTTCGCATCGCAATACAGAGTGACCCCCGAGGTATTCTCTAACCTTTGAGATATTTTGATAATTAGCGTTTATCCTCGAGTTTACTCGGTGTTGAGAACCCACTTGAGGTTTTAGAAGCCCGTTAGTCCTCGACTTGAGATCTAACGTAACTCAAGCCTAATACGTAACGTAACTCAAAAAATCATTTGGCGAGCTTCATGGATCACAAGAAATAAGCCACTGATCGCAAGCAAAAAAAGGAGCCACAACAGCAGAAATTTTCAATTTATTCGTGCACCATTAAGGCAAGTAGAAATTTATATTCGCCAATTTAATACCTGCCAACTATGCTGGGCTTTTTTCGTTTCTTTCGTTATAATCTTACGCAGTCAAGTTGAAAGTATGTCATTAATAGTCGACACAAAGCTGTCACTGTTTCGCCCACCTCCCAGTTCAAACATTTCTCTCAAGCTCTAAGTTGATTTTTTTTCTTGCAGCCTGATAACAAAAGAATACACCTCATATAATAAAAGAGCAGAAAACTATGGTGTCGCTAATGAACTCAGATACTTCTATGAGTGTCTACTCCTACGCAAGTGTTAACAGCTAAGGACTAGATGAATACGAATACATATCACACATCCAAACTTGCGTGTGGTTTTGAGGGCGAGTCTCGAGCATGCCAACAACACATTAAGGGTACTGCCGCAAATTTGTAGGGACAAGAAATTATTTTTATGCCAGAACGTGTGCGTTTGTGATGTCACTTGTACGAATGATTGCAATGGCTGTGTGTATGTAAAAATGTATTTGTGCTCACGTTAGTCGTTTGAACTTTTTTACAACAGCTGATGCTCGTGTTCAACATTATTACATCACATTTGGTCTTCACTAACATTGGTAGTACTAATTTGAGACTATTCACACGTGCGGTGTGTTTCGACTATTAGCCAGTAGTCTCTATACATACATACAAGTTAACATCAGCAACATCTAAAGAGATTTTTGCCCCGAGCTTCTCTTCAAATTTAAGTGCTACTTTGAATTTTCTCCTGAAAATTTGGGGGACCAACAGTTGTTTACGACTTTGAACGGCGCCTGCAAAGCAGATGAGTGTTCGCTAAGCAGCTTTTTATAATAAAGAACTGTTATACTTAGTCTGAATTAATTCGACCTCAGGTGGGAACACAAGAAGACCTATTCAAAAATATAACTGTGACAAGAGTGACGAGTCCCTGCTCTAATAAGGTGATACTCAATAACTCATACCTATTAATATACCAATCTATTGCGAATAATCTCTAAAGAAAACTATCTTTGATAAATGCCTTTTGTCAACAATTGGATATAGTTCAAAAAACATTACTGAATTGTAAATTTTTTAGCTACCCAGAAGGTATGTAGTTCGTTTTTAGTTTTATAGGCATTAAAGTACTCGTTTGGGTATAAAGTGGATTTGCCCTTTCGTACCCGTTCGGGTATAAATGAGTACAATTGGTCTCTTCATAGGACATGCTCAATCAAATGTGAATAGTTCAGTAAATACGAAGTGATCAGAACTGACATTAGTCGCATTCTTCCTCGCTAGTGATCCCTTACCCATGCTAGACTAATCGCATTTTTTGCAGTGTACTTATATAAACATCTTTTGGATGAAATCAGATTCCTGAAAAGGACTGTAAATTTTTTCAATTTGACAAACATTCGTAAGTCCACACTTGTTTATGTATATACTGGCTGGATGTGGTTGGATATAGTAATATATTCAGTATATTCCCGCTAAAGAATTTAACAAATACCGCTGGGCTTTAATGTTGGCGGTCATTTGTGGCGCCTTTTAAATAATAGTAACCATTTTAAACAAATAATTAAAAGCTGCCTCGTAGTCAATGGGTGTAATGTTATGACTTATTTATTTTCACTTTTAACCTACTTTTACTACAAGTATTGGTGCTTAAATATTTAAATTCTGCGTAGCAAATGTAATTGAAATATTCATAGTTATTACTAACTAGAACAGTTTGACGTCTTTGTTAGAGACACTCAAAAACTCCCTCAGCTATGGAAGGTACACCTTTTTAATTTAATATTCAAATTAAACCAGAATTATCCCAAAAATAGTTCGAGCACAATTCTTAAAAATCGTAAAATCATGCAGCAATAATCTTATAATAAAGACGAAATAGCCCTGCGGGTTACAGATTTAGAATATCCCCGAGGTAGGTATATATGTCGTCAGAGCAAGAAATCGTTCCCAAGGCAGTCGGGCTAGTACCACAAAGTGCTATTCACCGGAACGTACCGGATTCATATCCAGCAAAGGACTTTCAACATCAGTACAACCCGTCACGTAACTTTTTATAAGTGGATCTTACAACTAGGTAGGGCAGAGTACTGCTACAACAACAACGAAATAGCTTCTGAAGCTATTGGGATTCAATTCAGTGGGCAATTCCCAAGAATCCAAGAGGGAAAACCCTTTATCTCAATTACTTCTGGAGAGTTATTATCAGATGTTTTCAGCTTTCAGTGGTCTGTACAATACAGAAGACCGATGAGTGTTACTTCGCCATTGCTCACCCAGTCCAAATATTACTACTTTTTCGATGTGCATCTTAAGCTCTATATACATTTCATTTTGAGCGTGAACGCGGGTGAGCGTGAACAATTTTCTTGTGTGTAACATGTTGATAGTACCTACTCCACTTTTCCGAAAAAATCACTCGTTAGGGGATAAACAACTAAAATATCTTTGACTAGGCAGCCCCCTTACAGAATCTTACTAATATATAAAAACGTAAGTTTGTAACTGACAGCAGATGTTTGTGGTTCTTTAACGTCGGAACCAATGCCCCGATCTTTACGAAATTTTGCAGACAATTCTTAAGAGTATAAAGTCTGCAACAGGCAGTGGCGTGCCTTCCATATAAGCCGAAAAGCCCGGCTTTCCTAGCTAATCCCCTATGAGCTTCAAAATGTATCGTAACAACTTCTGTTTTATCGTTTACATTTGGTTTCTTAAAGGATAACTGGGTTTTATTTCCCTGCCTGTCACCTACTACCTAATAGCTGTTAATAGCATAGAAACATACCTAGAGCTTTTCATGCCACCTGTAGGCTGATAGCTCATTTACATACAATTATTTCAGTGCGTGATGGCCATCTCTTACTTACTTACTTAAAACAGCCTTAAACCGCCTAGGCAATGATGGCCATCTCGCTTTTACGTATTGGCTTTTACCGGGCTTTCAAAACTAGTACGAATCTGTGTGCTGAAGCAATTGTTTTTTTTTTTTTTGAATTTGGAAGTAATTTTATATGAAACTTTGAAGCCAGCTTCTGGCTAGTGTTGCCATAAAAAAGAAATTTGTTTATGTATGTATCTACAATGTTAACGTGCAAAGCGCTCTACTCAAAAATTATTGGCGCATATTTTAAAGTAGAAAAAAAGAATTCAATAGTGGTAGGTGCTGTAATTTTTTTTTATTTGCTAGGCCCTAAAAAATAAAATGTTTAAGGTTTCTTAGCTTCTGCAATGTACCTAAATGGGAAATAGTGCGAATAAAACTTTTCCCTTGGGTTGGAAAAGCTTAAAAAATCTGCAAACAATAACGTGCCTATTAGCGGAACCTAAAAGTTTAAGTTTTTCCCCGTCTGCAAAAGTCGATAAATATCCTGAACTCTACTTTATCTGAAATGTTCTCTGGCAGCAGTATGTGCTTTCGTTGGGGTTATAAAGACTGGGGCTTGCCTTGATTGAAACACGTAGGCACGCCACTGCCAACAGGCATCATGAAATTTCGATATATATATATCGATAACAGAGTTATCGGTCAAAATGTGGATTCGGGTAAACTTTGGAATATTGGCACAAAATTGGTATCAAAAGAAAGAGGATGACCAAATACTCAAGTGCCTATGTAGCTTCGAAACAGGTCTGAATTTTGATAATTTTTTTCCTGCGGCCATGATGGAATTTCTCTAATATAATAATAAATTTTTTTAACACTATGCATGGATGAAATTTCTGCAAAACAAATTAATAAAATTAACTCTACTTTTTTATTAAAAAAATATTAGAATGGAAGCTAAATGAAATGTATAAATCATCAAAAACATTAATATGAGTGGTGCTTTCTGAGACAAGCCTGAACATTTCTTCGCTTCATTCAACTATAGTCAAACTTCCTCTTTCATATATTAGTATATATAAGGTCAAAACGTGCCTTTTGTAACCTTGCTCGACAATCCTCCATGAATTTTTGTAAATGAAAATACCTATGTGCCCACTAAAAGAAGTGAGACATTAAAAAAAATTCAAAACCGTTTGGAACCGGTTCCGGCTTTTTAAACGGTTTCGGTTTCGTTCTTTTTCAGATCAAAATATCGGTTACGGTTTCGGTTTTGAAAAATGAATCGGTTTTAATCGGTTACGGTTTCGGTTCAGTCCTTGACTAAATCGGACCATAAATACGGATTTTGTAGGTGTAACGACTCCTGCGCCATCTAGCGGGAAAAAATATAAAAATTGTTGGTACGACGCATCCAAGGAATAAACTGTCAAAATTTGGTAAAAATCTGTTGAGTAGCTTTTGAGCCAATTCGTTACAAAAAATCCCCCACATTTTTATATATATAGTATAGGAAAGTACTCTAGTACTCAGATAAACCTGAAAACCGCTCCTTGTGGAACCTCTCCTCAACACCTTTCATTTGATAGCCATATCCTATAGACATTCAGGGTGACCCAGATCCAAATTTTGGTCAAAATCTCCATCCGTTCCTCATTAACTTTTATATATCTAATAACTTTAAACGAGCTATACTTGTATATTTGCATATTTGTATATTAGAATATTTGTAGGTCCGGTACTATCTCGAGAACCGCATGACCGAATGGGATGAAATTTCGCACATAGATAGTATGATTGATTCTAAGACTATACACTTTGGGGTGGTTTAAAGGGGTGGTTTAAAGGGTGGCCACCTATTTAATTTTTTTTATTTATGGAGCTAAATATGCCAATATAGGTATCAAATGAAAGGTATTTTCGCTGATATACCAACTAAAATATTTTCAAGTAGGGTTGTCACCTAGGGTTGCCACCTTACCGGAGTAAATTTGTATATTTGGTTCTGATTTTAAGACTATACATTTTGGGTTTGTCACTTGGGGCGGTTTACGGGGTTGCCACCTATTTAATTTTTTTAAATATATTTTCAAGTCCGCAAAAAGTTCATTACGGCTACGAAAATTACAAAATTTTAATTATTTGCCCACACGTAACACATCCTCACAAGGTTCCCACCTATTTGATATTTTTTTGGAAATCTATGTTGGAAAGCTTATAGTGTTGGTAAGTAAAGTTAGCACTAAATTGATAGCACCGAGCAGGTACTGTAGAAGTAAAATGAACTCTTAACACATTCTTTTTATTAAAACTAGTATATCCCGTGGTCGAAATTCGACCAATTTAAAATAGTTGAACTTATTCAAACATCTGATCAACTTTTTGTCAATAGCTGCCTTTAGGACCCGTGGCCGAACCTCGACCAACTTAAATGTATACATTAAAAACTCATCTATAGGCAAAATGAGGCCATCAAAGAATTTAAAAAATAGCGGCTGTTATTATATGATAAAAATATTAAATTACAGCAGCCCTTTCCAAAATTATTTATGGCAAATGCCATGCAAATATTCGAGATTTTATGTTGCACTTGAATAATCGGATGATGACATTGTGCTTAACAAATAGCCACTAATTTATGCGATCGTTTTGAGCAGGGGAAGAACAAAAAAATATTAGGTTGAAAATTAAGTAAATTGTAATAGTTAAGATTAAAGGTTTTTTAATATAAAAAAAACATAATTTAAGAAAAAAAAGGAATATTCCGCAACCGGGTCTTGCAACTGTGCACACCGTATTCTATACGCTCACCGCCGCGCCATTGCCTTATGCACAAAGCAGTTTAAGAATTAACAATATACCAACAACAAAGTTAGACTATTAATATAAATAATGGACCAAAGTACTCAATGAGCGAGGGAATGAAAATAATTTCTCTCTCATAATAGGACGTGTTTAATGAGGGAGAGAATGAAGATAAAGAGTGGTTTCCTTTGAAGTTCAGCCAACTTCGAAATATGAGTTTGACGCTATTACTCTAACTCTCAAAGAGCGAGAGAATCAAAATATTTCCATTGCTGGTATTTTACACACATATACAAATTTCTCAAAATAAGCGTGGTACTCCAACAACAGTAGCCATATTGAATTATTATTTTATATTTTTTTGAAACATTTTTTTTGTTTGGTGGTACGCAAGCCAACTTTGATTGCGACATATTTTTTTCAAATTAAAAGTTTGACCATGGTTGCCCTATTTCACATTTTAATAATGGTGTTATGAGAACATAAAACTTTGTAGAATTTCATTTTAAACAAATCTATTACATCGGAATTTTTCCGAGCAGTTCTAGCGGTTTCAAGATATCCAATTCAGCCTGCAACTTCTCATGCCCTTGGTGTCTTGTCCATAATCAATTCCTTGAATAAATTTTTTTAATATGGAATTCTACAATTAAGTGAAGCTTTATTGGGCTTTTGAATCTCTATTTAGATATACATATATACATACATATTAGAGCTTTATGGATAAATATAATTTTGATAACGTTTTCCCAAAAAATTGTATAGTTAAATTACATTTTATTATAAGTATATGTAATTGAAAATTTAATTTTTTCATGATTTTATGGCACAACAATATAACATTTTTAGTTTTTCATTTGTTTATTTAAACTTTGGAATATAAGGCGACGATAGTTATCTCATTTTTATTATAGAATTCTACGAAAAAGATGTTTGATTTTTATTTTTTTAAAAAAGCAAATTTTCATATTATATAGAATTGACGGCAATGGGTGTATCTATTTCAATCTCATTCTTTTTTTTTTTTTTTCTTGATGAATTTCAATACAGAAAGTTAAAACATTGATTGCTTCTTTCCTAAAAATTTTATTTTTAAACTATTTTCGTTTATAATAAAGCGTGCGAGATATGAGAAAAACAAATTGTTACTTTTTTTTAATCCTTTGGTACATAACAACACATATTGGGGCAACTCTCATGCGGAAACAAATTGGCTATTCGCGCCGACGCCATCTATTTGGAGTGTAACATTTCAATATACATATGAGTTCAACGCCGAATCTACTGTTTGAACTCAATGAGCGAGAGAATTGGAGTGTTTACGCATATATGTATATGTGTATATAAATAGATATGAGTATGAAATTGGTTTGACGTTTATTTTGAAGGGGTGGAAATTTGGAAATATGAGTTCGTGTAATATTAAAGAGTATTAATGAGCGAGAGAACGAAAATAGAGAAGTATGGGTTGTATTTAAAAAAAATGTATTATACATGGCGTGGTTTTAAAACTTTTTAGTGGGGGTAAATTACAAATTCTGGTTAGGTCAAAAAAAGTGTGAGGGTTTTCTAGCTTTTTTCTTTAACCATAACTTAGCAATATTTAAAAGACACTTTATATGGATTTTTCTTTTGATATAAAGAAAAAAAAATTTATATTGATTTTTAAAAAAATTCTATTCAATTTGGTCTAGACTTGTTTGGGGCTCGGGTTGCAAATCTGCCCTTTTAAAAGTTAATACATATATACATTTGAAAAGAAATTATTTGTTGTCTTCAGTAAAATTATCACTTGGTTTAGTTCAAAATAATGTAGTATCCATAAAATATTTTGTCGATTTTTATACTTTAAATAAGGAATTTGTCAGCAACTCTATCTCAATCGATAGAATTTGAAAAAAAATTCGCAAATTGCAGCTTTCATCTTCAAAAATTTGAGCAGTCGGACTTATATTAATGGTAATTTTTTGAAATAATTACCAAAAAAAAAAAAAAACAAAAAGAAATTGTATAAGCGGTTATAGCATTTCTATAATGGGTGGTATGTATGTATATTTATGATATAAAATTATTATTTCACATGGCTTTCCGTAAACTAAAAATATTCGCACCAAATTTTTTTCTTCTCGAAAATAGAGATCACAAACATAAAAATATTGTTTATAAAAATATTAAAAAGTCAAGATTAGAAATATAAAAATATATAAAAAATATAAACAATTTTCAATGACAAAAAAGAAAAAAATTTTGGCCTATAGCTGTGTAACTAACTGTACTCGAACCATCAACCGCTCGACCTTTACCCACTAACGCTTCCCACTGGGCTATCGCTTTATTTACAAATTGATTGTCAGATAACCAATTTAAGTTGCATGAAAAATTTTCATTCGCTTATTACAGATAAATGAAGCAGTATTGGTTATATATTAGATAATTATGCACTGCCTTAGAGGTATGCCAACAAATAAATATGCATTTCATAAATATTTATGCATATTTAGTATGGGTTTAAGCTTGGCAATGGTTTATATGTAAAATTTGTTAGCCTATTAATATAATAGATAATGGACCAAAGTACTCAATGAGCGAGGGAATGAAAATAATTTCTCTCTCATAATAGGACGTGTTTAATGAGGGAGAGAATGAAGATAAAGAGTGGTTTCCTTTGAAGTTCAGCCAACTTCGAAATATGAGTTTGACGCTATTACTCTAACTCTCAAAGAGCGAGAGAATCAAAATATTTCCATTGCTGGTATTTTACACACATATACAAATTTCTCAAAATAAGCGTGGTACTCCAACAACAGTAGCCATATTGAATTATTATTTTATATTTTTTTGAAACATTTTTTTTGTTTGGTGGTACGCAAGCCAACTTTGATTGCGACATATTTTTTTCAAATTAAAAGTTTGACCATGGTTGCCCTATTTCACATTTTAATAATGGTGTTATGAGAACATAAAACTTTGTAGAATTTCATTTTAAACAAATCTATTACATCGGAATTTTTCCGAGCAGTTCTAGCGGTTTCAAGATATCCAATTCAGCCTGCAACTTCTCATGCCCTTGGTGTCTTGTCCATAATCAATTCCTTGAATAAATTTTTTTAATATGGAATTCTACAATTAAGTGAAGCTTTATTGGGCTTTTGAATCTCTATTTAGATATACATATATACATACATATTAGAGCTTTATGGATAAATATAATTTTGATAACGTTTTCCCAAAAAATTGTATAGTTAAATTACATTTTATTATAAGTATATGTAATTGAAAATTTAATTTTTTCATGATTTTATGGCACAACAATATAACATTTTTAGTTTTTCATTTGTTTATTTAAACTTTGGAATATAAGGCGACGATAGTTATCTCATTTTTATTATAGAATTCTACGAAAAAGATGTTTGATTTTTATTTTTTTAAAAAAGCAAATTTTCATATTATATAGAATTGACGGCAATGGGTGTATCTATTTCAATCTCATTCTTTTTTTTTTTTTTTTCTTGATGAATTTCAATACAGAAAGTTAAAACATTGATTGCTTCTTTCCTAAAAATTTTATTTTTAAACTATTTTCGTTTATAATAAAGCGTGCGAGATATGAGAAAAACAAATTGTTACTTTTTTTTAATCCTTTGGTACATAACAACACATATTGGGGCAACTCTCATGCGGAAACAAATTGGCTATTCGCGCCGACGCCATCTATTTGGAGTGTAACATTTCAATATACATATGAGTTCAACGCCGAATCTACTGTTTGAACTCAATGTGCGAGAGAATTGGAGTGTTTACGCATATATGTATATGTGTATATAAATAGATATGAGTATGAAATTGGTTTGACGTTTATTTTGAAGGGGTGGAAATTTGGAAATATGAGTTCGTGTAATATTAAAGAGTATTAATGAGCGAGAGAACGAAAATAGAGAAGTATGGGTTGTATTTAAAAAAATGTATTATACATGGCGTGGTTTTAAAACTTTTTAGTGGGGGTAAATTACAAATTCTGGTTAGGTCAAAAAAAGTGTGAGGGTTTTCTAGCTTTTTTCTTTAACCATAACTTAGCAATATTTAAAAGACACTTTATATGGATTTTTCTTTTGATTTAAAGAAAAAAAAATTTATATTGATTTTTAAAAAAATTCTATTCAATTTGGTCTAGACTTGTTTGGGGCTCGGGTTGCAAATCTGCCCTTTTAAAAGTTAATACATATATACATTTGAAAAGAAATTATTTGTTGTCTTCAGTAAAATTATCACTTGGTTTAGTTCAAAATAATGTAGTATCCATAAAATATTTTGTCGATTTTTATACTTTAAATAAGGAATTTGTCAGCAACTCTATCTCAATCGATAGAATTTGAAAAAAAATTCGCAAATTGCAGCTTTCATCTTCAAAAATTTGAGCAGTCGGACTTATATTAATGGTAATTTTTTGAAATAATTACCAAAAAAAAAAAAAACAAAAAGAAATTGTATAAGCGGTTATAGCATTTCTATAATGGGTGGTATGTATGTATATTTATGATATAAAATTATTATTTCACATGGCTTTCCGTAAACTAAAAATATTCGCACCAAATTTTTTTCTTCTCGAAAATAGAGATCACAAACATAAAAATATTGTTTATAAAAATATTAAAAAGTCAAGATTAGAAATATAAAAATATATAAAAAATATAAACAATTTTCAATGACAAAAAAGAAAAAAATTTTGGCCTATAGCTGTGTAACTAACTGTACTCGAACCATCAACCGCTCGACCTTTACCCACTAACGCTTCCCACTGGGCTATCGCTTTATTTACAAATTGATTGTCAGATAACCAATTTAAGTTGCATGAAAAATTTTCATTCGCTTATTACAGATAAATGAAGCAGTATTGGTTATATATTAGATAATTATGCACTGCCTTAGAGGTATGCCAACAAATAAATATGCATTTCATAAATATTTATGCATATTTAGTATGGGTTTAAGCTTGGCAATGGTTTATATGTAAAATTTGTTAGCCTATTAATATAATAGATAATGGACCAAAGTACTCAATGAGCGAGGGAATGAAAATAATTTCTCTCTCATAATAGGACGTGTTTAATGAGGGAGAGAATGAAGATAAAGAGTGGTTTCCTTTGAAGTTCAGCCAACTTCGAAATATGAGTTTGACGCTATTACTCTAACTCTCAAAGAGCGAGAGAATCAAAATATTTCCATTGCTGGTATTTTACACACATATACAAATTTCTCAAAATAAGCTTGGTACTCCAACAACAGGAGCCATATTGAATTATTATTTTATTTTTTTTGAAACATTTTTTTTGTATGGTGGTACGCAAGCCAACTTTGGTTGCGACATATTTTTTTCAAATTAAAAGTTTGACCATGGTTGCCCTATTTCACATTTTAATAATGGTGTCATGAAAACATAAAACTTTGTAGAATTTCATTTTAAACAAATCTATTACATCGGAATTTTTCCTTGAATAAATTTTTTTAATATGGAATTCTACAATTAAGTGAAGCTTTATTGGGCTTTTGAATCTCTATTTAGATATATACATACATATTAGAGTTTTATGGAAAAATATAATTTTGATTACGTTTTCCCAAAAAATTGTATAGTTAAATTACATTTTATTATAAATATATGTAATTGAAAATTTAAGATTTTCAGGATTTTATGGCACAACAATATAACATTTTTAGTGTTTCATTTGTTTATTAATACTTTGGAATATATGGCGACCATAGTTATCTCATTTTTATTATAGAATTCTACGAAAAAGATGTTTGATTTTTATTTTTTTAAAAAAGCAAAATTTCATATTATATAAAATTGACGGCAATGGGTGTATCTATTTCAATCTAATTTTTTTTTTTTCCTTGATGAATTTCAATACAGAAAGTTAAAGCATTGATTGCTTCTTTCCTAAAAATTTTATTTTTAAACTAAACTTACTAAAGCGTGCGAGATATGAGAAAAACAAATTGTCACTTTTTTTTAATCCTTTGGTACATAACAACACATATTGGGGCAACTCTCATGCGGAAACAAATTGGCTATTCGCGCCGACGCCATCTATTTGGAGTGTAACATTTCAATATACATATGAGTTCAACGCCGAATCTACTGTTTGAACTCAATGAGCGAGAGAATTGGAGTGTTTACGCATATATGTATATGTGTATATAAATAGATATGAGTATGAAATTGGCTTGACGTTTATTTTGAAGGGGTGAAAATTTGGAAATATGAGTTCGTGTAATATTAAAGAGTATTAATGAGCGAGAGAACGAAAATAGAGAAGTATGGGTTGTATTTAAAAAAAATGTATTATACATGGCGTGGTTTTAAAACTTTTTAGTGGGGGTAAATTACCAATTCTGGTTAGGTCAAAAAAAGTGTGAGGGTTTTCTAGCTTTTTTCTTTAACCATAACTTAGCAATATTTAAAAGACACTTTATATGGATTTTTCTTTTGATTTAAAGAAAAAAAAATTTATATTGATTTTTAAAAAAATTCTATTCAATTTGGTCTAGACTTGTTTGGGGCTCGGGTTGCAAATCCGCCCTTTTAAAAGTTAATACATATATACATTTGAAAAGAAATTATTTGTTGTCTTCAGTAAAATTATCACTTGGTTTAGTTCAAAATAATGTAGTATCCATAAAATATTTTGTCGATTTTTATACTTTAAATAAGGAATTTGTCAGCAACTCTATCTCAATCGATAGAATTTGAAAAAAAATTCGCAAATTGCAGCTTTCATCTTCAAAAATTTGAGCAGTCGGACTTATATTAATGGTAATTTTTTGAAATAATTACCAAAAAAAAAAAAAACAAAAAGAAATTGTATAAGCGGTTATAGCATTTCTATAATGGGTGGTATGTATGTATATTTATGATATAAAATTATTATTTCACATGGCTTTCCGTAAACTAAAAATATTCGCACCAAATTTTTTTCTTCTCGAAAATAGAGATCACAAACATAAAAATATTGTTTATAAAAATATTAAAAAGTCAAGATTAGAAATATAAAAATATATAAAAAATATAAACAATTTTCAATGACAAAAAAGAAAAAAATTTTGGCCTATAGCTGTGTAACTAACTGTACTCGAACCATCAACCGCTCGACCTTTACCCACTAACGCTTCCCACTGGGCTATCGCTTTATTTACAAATTGATTGTCAGATAACCAATTTAAGTTGCATGAAAAATTTTCATTCGCTTATTACAGATAAATGAAGCAGTATTGGTTATATATTAGATAATTATGCACTGCCTTAGAGGTATGCCAACAAATAAATATGCATTTCATAAATATTTATGCATATTTAGTATGGGTTTAAGCTTGGCAATGGTTTATATGTAAAATTTGTTAGCCTATTAATATAATAGATAATGGACCAAAGTACTCAATGAGCGAGGGAATGAAAATAATTTCTCTCTCATAATAGGACGTGTTTAATGAGGGAGAGAATGAAGATAAAGAGTGGTTTCCTTTGAAGTTCAGCCAACTTCGAAATATGAGTTTGACGCTATTACTCTAACTCTCAAAGAGCGAGAGAATCAAAATATTTCCATTGCTGGTATTTTACACACATATACAAATTTCTCAAAATAAGCGTGGTACTCCAACAACAGTAGCCATATTGAATTATTATTTTATATTTTTTTGAAACATTTTTTTTGTTTGGTGGTACGCAAGCCAACTTTGATTGCGACATATTTTTTTCAAATTAAAAGTTTGACCATGGTTGCCCTATTTCACATTTTAATAATGGTGTTATGAGAACATAAAACTTTGTAGAATTTCATTTTAAACAAATCTATTACATCGGAATTTTTCCGAGCAGTTCTAGCGGTTTCAAGATATCCAATTCAGCCTGCAACTTCTCATGCCCTTGGTGTCTTGTCCATAATCAATTCCTTGAATAAATTTTTTTAATATGGAATTCTACAATTAAGTGAAGCTTTATTGGGCTTTTGAATCTCTATTTAGATATACATATATACATACATATTAGAGCTTTATGGATAAATATAATTTTGATAACGTTTTCCCAAAAAATTGTATAGTTAAATTACATTTTATTATAAGTATATGTAATTGAAAATTTAATTTTTTCATGATTTTATGGCACAACAATATAACATTTTTAGTTTTTCATTTGTTTATTTAAACTTTGGAATATAAGGCGACGATAGTTATCTCATTTTTATTATAGAATTCTACGAAAAAGATGTTTGATTTTTATTTTTTTAAAAAAGCAAATTTTCATATTATATAGAATTGACGGCAATGGGTGTATCTATTTCAATCTCATTCTTTTTTTTTTTTTTTCTTGATGAATTTCAATACAGAAAGTTAAAACATTGATTGCTTCTTTCCTAAAAATTTTATTTTTAAACTATTTTCGTTTATAATAAAGCGTGCGAGATATGAGAAAAACAAATTGTTACTTTTTTTTAATCCTTTGGTACATAACAACACATATTGGGGCAACTCTCATGCGGAAACAAATTGGCTATTCGCGCCGACGCCATCTATTTGGAGTGTAACATTTCAATATACATATGAGTTCAACGCCGAATCTACTGTTTGAACTCAATGAGCGAGAGAATTGGAGTGTTTACGCATATATGTATATGTGTATATAAATAGATATGAGTATGAAATTGGTTTGACGTTTATTTTGAAGGGGTGGAAATTTGGAAATATGAGTTCGTGTAATATTAAAGAGTATTAATGAGCGAGAGAACGAAAATAGAGAAGTATGGGTTGTATTTAAAAAAAATGTATTATACATGGCGTGGTTTTAAAACTTTTTAGTGGGGGTAAATTACAAATTCTGGTTAGGTCAAAAAAAGTGTGAGGGTTTTCTAGCTTTTTTCTTTAACCATAACTTAGCAATATTTAAAAGACACTTTATATGGATTTTTCTTTTGATATAAAGAAAAAAAAATTTATATTGATTTTTAAAAAAATTCTATTCAATTTGGTCTAGACTTGTTTGGGGCTCGGGTTGCAAATCTGCCCTTTTAAAAGTTAATACATATATACATTTGAAAAGAAATTATTTGTTGTCTTCAGTAAAATTATCACTTGGTTTAGTTCAAAATAATGTAGTATCCATAAAATATTTTGTCGATTTTTATACTTTAAATAAGGAATTTGTCAGCAACTCTATCTCAATCGATAGAATTTGAAAAAAAATTCGCAAATTGCAGCTTTCATCTTCAAAAATTTGAGCAGTCGGACTTATATTAATGGTAATTTTTTGAAATAATTACCAAAAAAAAAAAAAACAAAAAGAAATTGTATAAGCGGTTATAGCATTTCTATAATGGGTGGTATGTATGTATATTTATGATATAAAATTATTATTTCACATGGCTTTCCGTAAACTAAAAATATTCGCACCAAATTTTTTTCTTCTCGAAAATAGAGATCACAAACATAAAAATATTGTTTATAAAAATATTAAAAAGTCAAGATTAGAAATATAAAAATATATAAAAAATATAAACAATTTTCAATGACAAAAAAGAAAAAAAATTTTGGCCTATAGCTGTGTAACTAACTGTACTCGAACCATCAACCGCTCGACCACTACCCACTAACGCTTCCCACTGGGCTATCGCTTTATTTACAAATTGATTGTCAGATAACCAATTTAAGTTGCATGAAAAATTTTCATTCGCTTATTACAGATAAATGAAGCAGTATTGGTTATATATTAGATAATTGTGCACTGCCTTAGAGGTATGCCAACAAATAAATATGCATTTCATAAATATTTATGCATATTTAGTATGGGTTTAAGCTTGGCAATGGTTTATATGTAAAATTTGTTAGCCTATTAATATAATAGATAATGGACCAAAGTACTCAATGAGCGAGGGAATGAAAATAATTTCTCTCTCATAATAGGACGTGTTTAATGAGGGAGAGAATGAAGATAAAGAGTGGTTTCCTTTGAAGTTCAGCCAACTTCGAAATATGAGTTTGACGCTATTACTCTAACTCTCAAAGAGCGAGAGAATCAAAATATTTCCATTGCTGGTATTTTACACACATATACAAATTTCTCAAAATAAGCGTGGTACTCCAACAACAGTAGCCATATTGAATTATTATTTTATATTTTTTTGAAACATTTTTTTTGTTTGGTGGTACGCAAGCCAACTTTGATTGCGACATATTTTTTTCAAATTAAAAGTTTGACCATGGTTGCCCTATTTCACATTTTAATAATGGTGTTATGAGAACATAAAACTTTGTAGAATTTCATTTTAAACAAATCTATTACATCGGAATTTTTCCGAGCAGTTCTAGCGGTTTCAAGATATCCAATTCAGCCTGCAACTTCTCATGCCCTTGGTGTCTTGTCCATAATCAATTCCTTGAATAAATTTTTTTAATATGGAATTCTACAATTAAGTGAAGCTTTATTGGGCTTTTGAATCTCTATTTAGATATACATATATACATACATATTAGAGCTTTATGGATAAATATAATTTTGATAACGTTTTCCCAAAAAATTGTATAGTTAAATTACATTTTATTATAAGTATATGTAATTGAAAATTTAATTTTTTCATGATTTTATGGCACAACAATATAACATTTTTAGTTTTTCATTTGTTTATTTAAACTTTGGAATATAAGGCGACGATAGTTATCTCATTTTTATTATAGAATTCTACGAAAAAGATGTTTGATTTTTATTTTTTTAAAAAAGCAAATTTTCATATTATATAGAATTGACGGCTATGGGTGTATCTATTTCAATCTCATTCTTTTTTTTTTTTTTTCTTGATGAATTTCAATACAGAAAGTTAAAACATTGATTGCTTCTTTCCTAAAAATTTTATTTTTAAACTATTTTCGTTTATAATAAAGCGTGCGAGATATGAGAAAAACAAATTGTTACTTTTTTTTAATCCTTTGGTACATAACAACACATATTGGGGCAACTCTCATGCGGAAACAAATTGGCTATTCGCGCCGACGCCATCTATTTGGAGTGTAACATTTCAATATTCATATGAGTTCAACGCCGAATCTACTGTTTGAACTCAATGAGCGAGAGAATTGGAGTGTTTACGCATATATGCATATGTGTATATAAATAGATATGAGTATGAAATTGGTTTGACGTTTATTTTGAAGGGGTGGAAATTTGGAAATATGAGTTCGTGTAATATTAAAGAGTATTAATGAGCGAGAGAACGAAAATAGAGAAGTATGGGTTGTATTTAAAAAAAATGTATTATACATGGCGTGGTTTTAAAACTTTTTAGTGGGGGTAAATTACAAATTCTGGTTAGGTCAAAAAAAGTGTGAGGGTTTTCTAGCTTTTTTCTTTAACCATAACTTAGCAATATTTAAAAGACACTTTATATGGATTTTTCTTTTGATTTAAAGAAAAAAAAATTTATATTGATTTTTAAAAAAATTCTATTCAATTTGGTCTAGACTTGTTTGGGGCTCGGGTTGCAAATCTGCCCTTTTAAAAGTTAATACATATATACATTTGAAAAGAAATTATTTTTTGTCTTCAGTAAAATTATCACTTGGTTTAGTTCAAAATAATGTAGTATCCATAAAATATTTTGTCGATTTTTATACTTTAAATAAGGAATTTGTCAGCAACTCTATCTCAATCGATAGAATTTGAAAAAAAATTCGCAAATTGCAGCTTTCATCTTCAAAAATTTGAGCAGTCGGACTTATATTAATGGTAATTTTTTGAAATAATTACCAAAAAAAAAAAAAAACAAAAAGAAATTGTATAAGCGGTTATAGCATTTCTATAATGGGTGGTATGTATGTATATTTATGATATAAAATTATTATTTCACATGGCTTTCCGTAAACTAAAAATATTCGCACCAAATTTTTTTCTTCTCGAAAATAGAGATCACAAACATAAAAATATTGTTTATAAAAATATTAAAAAGTCAAGATTAGAAATATAAAAATATATAAAAAATATAAACAATTTTCAATGACAAAAAAGAAAAAAATTTTGGCCTATAGCTGTGTAACTAACTGTACTCGAACCATCAACCGCTCGACCTTTACCCACTAACGCTTCCCACTGGGCTATCGCTTTATTTACAAATTGATTGTCAGATAACCAATTTAAGTTGCATGAAAAATTTTCATTCGCTTATTACAGATAAATGAAGCAGTATTGGTTATATATTAGATAATTATGCACTGCCTTAGAGGTATGCCAACAAATAAATATGCATTTCATAAATATTTATGCATATTTAGTATGGGTTTAAGCTTGGCAATGGTTTATATGTAAAATTTGTTAGCCTATTAATATAATAGATAATGGACCGAAGTACTCAATGAGCGAAGGAGTGAAAATAATTTCTCTAATAATAGGGGGAGCTTATTGAGTGAAAGAATGAAATTCATTTTGTAGAAATATGAGTTCTATTTATAAAAATTTATTATTTAGTGTTGGTAAATTACAAATGCTGGTTAGGGCAAATCTAGGCTTTTGCAAAAACAGTTAAAGGTTTTTCTAGCTTTTTTCTTTATCCATAACTTAGCAATATTTAGAAGACATTTTAATTTGATTTTTGATTTGATTTAAAAAAAAAATTTAGGTATGTTGATTTAAAAAAAAAAATGTATTCAAAGTGGTAAAATCAGCCAAAATCTAGCCTTTTGTAAAAACTGTTAAAGGTTTTTCTATCTTTTTTCCTTAACCATAACTTAAAAATATTTAAAAATACATTTCTTATCGATTTTTGATTTGATTTTTGAAACAAATAGTACGTATATTGATTAAAAAAAAAAATATTCAAAAGTGGTGAAACCGGGCAAAATGTAGCCTTTTGCAAAAACAGTTTGAGGATTTTCTAGCCTTAGCCAGAACTTAGAAATATTTAAAAAGACATTTCATATCGATTTTCGATTTGATTTTTGAAAAAAAATGTGGGTATGTTGATTTAAAAAAAAGTTATTCAAAATTGGTTAAACCGGGCAAAATCTAGCCTTATGGAAAAAACAGTTTGAGGGTTTTTAAGCTTTTTTCCTCAACCATAACTTAGAAATATTTAAAAAGAGATTTTGTATCGATTTTTGATTTGATTTTTGAAAAAAACAGTACGTATATTGATTTAAAAAAAAAAATATTCAAAAGTGGTGAAACCGGGCTAAATGTAGGCTTTGAGGATTTTCTAGCTTTTTTCCTTATCCGTAACTTAGAAATATTTAAAAAGACATTTCATATCGATTTTTGATTTGATTTAAAAAAAAAATGTGGGTATGTTGATTTTAAAAAAAAGTTATTCAAAAGTGGTTAAACCTCGCAAAATCTGGCCTTATGCAAAAACAGTTTGAGGGTTTTCTAGCTTTTTTCCTTAACCCTAACTTGAAAATATTTAAAAAGACATTTTATATTGATTTTTGATTTGATTTTTTAAAAAAAATGTAGGTATATTGAAACCGGGAAAAATGTAGCCTTTTGGAAAAACAGATTGAGGGTTTTCTAGCTTTTTTCATTAACCATAACTTAGAAATATTAAAAAGACATTTTATATTGATTTTTTTTTTTTTATTCAAAAGTGGTCAGATTTTGTCTAGACTTGTTTGGTGTTCGTGTTGTAAATTTGGATGAATAGAAATGAGTTGTTGTCTTTAGTAATATTTTAGTTGACCTCTAACCACTTCGTTTAGTACAAAATTTAAGGACCTGTGAAAAATTATGGAAATTTATATTTCAAAATTTATAGAAATAATCTACCGAAGTCCGATAAACAGAACAATATCCCCCTTATTCATAAAAAATATAAAAGGTTTATTAAGCTCTTATTATTCAAAATTGGTATGAAAATGTCATTTTAAAAAGCTTTATAAACCAATTTTATTTTTTATGAATATGAGGGTATGTTTAAAAAAATTGTAATTTTCGGAAAAACTTACCAAAAAACCCAAATTGTATAAGCGGTTATCTCATTTCTATAATGGGTGGTATGTATGTATATTTATGAAAATATTCGCAGTAAGTTTTTTCCGAAAAAAGTATCACAAATATAAAAATATGTCTTATGAAATTTAAATGAGCTTATAAAAAATTAAGATTAGAAATACTCATATACCTAACGATGTTAAAAAAAAAAAAACAATTTTCAATGAAAAAAAAAAAATTGAAGCCCGGAGCTGTTCTCGAACCAAAAACAGTTCGCTCGCTATCCGATGCGCTAACCACTGCTCTACTGCTTTATCTACGAATTTATTGTCAAATCACCAATTCAAGCTGTATGGGCAATGAGCGAGAGAATGAAAATAGTTTCTCTAATAAAAGGAGGAGCTTGTTGAGTGAAAGATTGAAAGGTTCATTTTGCAGAAAATGAGTTCTTTTTATAGAAATTTATTATACAGGCGTGTTTTTAAATCTTTTTAGAGGGATTAATTACAAATTCTGGTTAGGTCAAAAAAAGTTTGAGGATTTTCTAGCTTTTTTCTTTAACCATAACTTAGCAATATTTAAAAGACACTTTATATGGATTTTTCTTTTGATTTAAAGAAAAAAAAATGTATATTGATTTTTAAAAAAATTCTATTCAATTTGGTCTAGACTTGTTTGGGGCTCGGGTTGCAAATTTGTCCTTTTAAAAGTTAATACATATATACATTTGAAAAGAAATTATTTGTTGTCTTCAGTAAAATTTAAGATTTCCGCTTATCACTTGGTTTAGTTCAAAATAACGTAGTATCCATAAAATATTTTGTCGATTTTTATACATTAATTAAGGAATTTATCAGCAACTCTATCTCAATCGATTGAATTTGAAAAAAAATTCGCAAATTGCAGCTTTCATCTTCAAAAATTAGAGCAGTCAGACTTATATTAATGGTAATTTTTTGAAATATTTACCAAAACAAAAAAAAAAACAAAAAGAAATTGTATAAGCGGTTATAGCATTTCTATAATGGGTGGTATGTATGTATATTTATGATATAAAATTATTATTTCACATGGCTTTCCGTAAACTAAAAATATTCGCACCAAATTTTTTTCTTCTCGAAAATAGAGATCACAAACATAAAAATATTGTTTATAAAAATATTAAAAAGTCAAGATTAGAAATATAAAAATATATAAAAAATATAAACAATTTTCAATGACAAAAAAGAAAAAAAATTTTGGCCTATAGCTGTGTAACTAACTGTACTCGAACCATCAACCGCTCGACCACTACCCCCTAACGCTTCCCACTGGGCTATCGCTTTATTTACAAATTGATTGTCAGATAACCAATTTAAGTTTCATGAAAAATTTTCATTCGCTTATTACAGATAAATGAAGCAGTATTGGTTATATATTAGATAATTGTGCACTGCCTTAGAGGTATGCCAACAAATCCATATGCATTTCATAAATATTTATGCATATTTAGTATGGGTTTAAGCTTGGCAATGATTTATATGTAAAATTTGTTAGCCTATTAATATAATAGATTAATCAAGTTTTTAGATTCAAGTCCTTAACGAGTTGTGGAAAGGCATTTAATGTTCAAATCGCTCCTGTAAAAATCTAATTTTTCTAGTTACAACCCTTTTAAGCTAGCTCCTGAGATACTACCTTATTAATAACATCGCCGAGATACGTCCTTTATAAAAAAAATTTGAAATACAGCCTTTTTAAAAAAATTGACGAAATACGTCTTTTATAAAATTTTTTTTGAAATACGTCTTTTCTATTAGGATAGGTCGATATATAAATGCGCAATGTTAAAAAGTTTCCCTTTTTTGCAATAATCACAATTCAAAGGTATACAACGTTTTATATGGATCGATAGATCTCCTCGAGCTGTGTGTGCATCAACAAACGTAAAATTAAAAAAACATTAATTATAACTAGAGTTCGCCCAGTGGTTGAAATTCAACCACAAAACCTTATTTTATTTTCCTACCTTTTTGATATTTCTTAAATTTTCCTTTCTTTTCCTTATATTTATATTTTTGGTTTCTATACATTCCTATTCATTTTGCCTTTTCCTCACTCTTTACAACATTCAATAATATAATAATTTAGTTTCAATGTTGATAATTATTTATTCTTCTTAGTTCGTCTTCATACGTATTTCTATCCTTTCCTTTCCTTTCCTTTGCTATCATTTGCTTTTATTTCCATTCCTTTCCTCTCCTTTCATCTCAATTTATATATTTTGCTTTTCTTTCCTTTTCTATTCTTCCCTCTCCGTTCTTTTCCTTTTCTTTTCTTTTCTCTTCTTCCATTTCATTTTATTACTTTTCTTTCATTCTTTCTTTCTTTTCTGTTCTTTTCTTTTATTTCCCTTTCTTTTATTTTCTTACCTGACCTTTCTTTCTATTTCCATTACATTCCCTTTTCCTTTTATTTTCTTTTTATTTCCTTTCCTTTCGTTTCCGTTGCTTTAGTTTCGTTTGGTTTCCCTTAGTTTCCTTTCATTTTATTCATTTTTTTTTTTCATTTCATTTCATTTCTTTCTTACCTTTTTTTTTCTTTCACTTTTTTTCCTTAGATTTCTTTTCCTGTCATTTCGTTTCGTTACCTTTGCTTTCCTACCTATTCCTTATTTTCTCTTTTTCCTTCCGTAACTCCTTTAGTTTTTTTCTTTTAAATTAATTTCCTTTACTTATTTTTTCAGCTTTTCATTACCTTTCTTTCCTTTATTTTTCTTTCTTTTTATTTTCATTTATTTTCCATACCTTCTTCCTCGCTGTTTTCTATCCTTTCTTTTTCTCTGCTTTCCTTTCTTTGTCTTTCTCTATTTGCTTCTCTTTTCCACTCCTTTACCTACATTACATTTCCTTTCTTCCCTTCTTTTTTCTTTTCCATTCCTTTCCTTTCCCCACTTTTATTTGATTTTTCTCTTATATTTTCCGTTCCTTACTTTAACTTACCTTTATTTTCCTTTTCCCATTCTTTCCTTTATTTTATACTTTTATTTATTTCATTTTGTTTTATTTTTATTTATTTTATATTATTTCCTTTCCTTTCATTTCCAACAAATTTCTTTTTTTACTTTCAATCACTTTTCTTATTCTTATATTTCTTTTTTTCAATTTTATCAATTTTACATTTTATTTTATTTCACTAAGTCTAGCCACGAAGGGCCTTGTGCATGATCTAGCTTATTTGTCCTTTTTCTTCACATCATGTCTGAGCAAGCATTTGCTTCTCCGAATACCCACGCACAGATTTTGTTTTTGTAAACACTGTTTGTACCTACGCTCAATAAAGTGGACATGTTTATTATTGCTGCCAACAAAACAACTCACACTCGGACTCTCCCCAACTGCAATGAATGCAAGCAAAACAATGCAAATGTACCTACATACACACATAACAGTGGCTTTATAAAGTGAATGCGTGTTTAGCACTTGTAGTGGTGTGACTTTCAAATCATATTATAATATTTTTTTATTTAATTTTTGGTTTGTTTTCGCATACCCTGCTCGGCGAGACCTATCAATACATATCAAATTTTAAAAATAAAAGGAAATATGTGGAAAATCAGCTATAGGAAATAAACACAAATAAAATTATGAACTTTATTAAAAAATACTCCAGCAGGAAAAGGTAAAGTATGGGAAGGAAGGGAAAGGAAAGAAAACGAAAGGAAGGAAAAGGTAAGGTAATGAAAGGAAAGGGAAGGAAATTACGGGAAAGGAAGGAAAAGGTAAGATAATGAAAGGAAAGGGAAGGAAATTATGGGAAAGGAAAGAAAACGTAAGGTAAGGTGAGGAAAGGAAAGGAAGGGAAAAGAAACGACAGGAAAAGGCGGGAAACACAATGTCAGGAAAGGAAAGGAAGGGGCAGGAAAGGAAATTAAGGAAAAGAATAGGAAAGGACAAGAAATGACTGTAAATGAAGGCAAATGATAGAAGAGGAAAGTAGAGGTAACGACAGCAAAGGAAACGAAAGGAAAGGGCAGGCCAGGAAAGGGAAGAAAAGTAATGGAAATAAATAACAAGGAAAGGAAAGGAAATGAATGGAAAGAAAAGGAAAGGAAGGGAATGGAAGGGAAAGGAAAAAAAGTAAAAGAAAAAGAAAGGAAAGGAAAGCAAAGAAAAGGAAATAATGGAAAGAAAAGGAAAGGAAAGGAATGGAAGAAAAATTAAAGGAACGGAAAGGAGGGGAAAGGAAAGAAAAGTAAAGTAAAAGAAAAGAAAGAAAAGCAAAGGAACAAAGGCAAGGGAAAGGAGGGGAAAGGAAAGAATGGAAAGGAATTGAAGGAAAAGGAAAGGAAAGATAGAGAAAGGAGGGGAAATAAAAGAAAAGTAAAGTAAAAGAAAAGAAAAGAAAGGAGAGGAAGGGAATGGAAGGAAAAGGAAAGGAAAGGAAAGTATGGAAAGAAAAGGAAGGATAAGGAAAGAAAAGGATATGTATGAAAAGGAAAAGAAAAGAGAGGAAAGGCATGGAAAGGAAAGGATAGGAAATAAAATTGAGACTACGTTACTAAATGGTATAGAGAGTAAAAGGCTGAAGGAAGAAGAAAAAATATAGAAAAGGAAAGGAAAAAATAGTGATACCGGATTTCCAAAATTCGTACATAATAATTATTAGCGACATAAGAGTGACACTGTCTGAAATTTATATAAACCTGCCTATCCTCAATATATGGTACCATATCATCAGATGCCCAGTGTTGTACGAAAAAATCAAGAAGAGCTTGTTTGAAATGAATATTTTTCAGTTCTTTCACAAAATCTGATGGCCTAACTTGATCGGGACCCGAAATGTTGAAATCTAGTAGTGTGGATTCTTGCCGAAGAGATCTTTCATAGTCCTTAATAGAAGGAGAAAAATATTGATCGAAAATTAGGTCATATCTTGTCGCTTTGAGCTGCGTTACCATTAAAAACATTTTCTTAGATATGGCTCCAAAAGTTTTAGGAATATTTTTCATGGTATGAAGCAAAAAAAAACCGCCCACTAACAAAATGTCTGTTTGAACAGGTGGGATGTGTTCCAGATCTTTCTCTAACGACTTCATTAAGGTCGACTTCTGGGTTTTACATATTGATCCATCAAAATGGCACATAGGTAATGGAACTGGAGTGATAGGGTACGAAAGAACTTTGGCCATATCCACTTTATGGTCAATAGATATGCCAAGAATACGACCAAAAAGGTCTCTTTGAATTCTAACTTCTTGAACCTTGAATTCTTTTTTTTGAATAATCTATTGAAAAGTTTTCTAGTGGTGTTTTCTTAATACTTTGCTCGAACCTGCTAATATTTAACTCACACTCTGAAATAAACATTCGGCGCTTATCGTCACCATTTTTTTCAACATTGAGCAAAAATTTTTCAACAGGTTCCGAAGCAGCTTTACCAGAAGAAATATTAAGTAAAATACCTTTAGGTAATTGTGCGTCAAATGGGTTTATAAATAAATCAAAGGTTTCGATAAACTTGTGTAACTGACCAGAATTATTTCTAATCGCGTAAATAGTAAGCTCACCCGTTACATCTTGATCTTTTATCAAGCCTATGTGAAAAGATCCGCCCTTTAAAAGCAGCCAAAGTTGGACAAACTCGATTAAACATGTGAAAGCGCAGTAAGAATTATGAAAATTCCTCAGTTTTGAGGTGTCTGGCTGAAGTTTTTTCCATGGGACGAAGTCTAAAAATGCCTGATACTACTTAGAATTAGTGTTCTACGACACGTGTGTAAAGATCTGCCTTTCAAAAACAGCCAAAGTTGGACCAACCCGATTAGACATGTGAAAGCGCAGTAAGAACTATGAAAATTCCTCAGCCTTGAGGTGTCTGGCTGAAGTTTTTGACTTGGGGCAAAGTCTAAAAGTACCTAATACAACTTAAGGGTGGTCTTCTATAACACATGTGAAAAGAGCCGCCCTTTAAAAGGAGCCAAAGTTGGACCAACTCGCTTAAACCTTTGAAATCGCAGTAAGAATTATGAATATTCCTCAGTTTTGAGGTGTGTGGCTAAAGTTTTTGACATGGGACGAAGTCTAAAAGTACCTGATACAACTTAAGGGTGGTCTTCTATAACACATGTGAAAAGATCCGCCCTTTAAAAGCAGCCAAAGTTGGACAAATCCGATTAAACATGTGAAAGCGCAGTAAGAATTATGAAAATTCCTCAGTTTTGAGGTGTCTGGATGAAGTTTTTTCCATGGGACGAAGTCTAAAAATACCTGATAGAACTTAAGGGTGGTCTTCTATAACACATGTGAAAAGATCCGCCCTTTGTAAACAGCCAAAGTTGGACAAACTCGAATAAACATGTGAAAGCGCAGTAAGAATTATGAAAATCCCTCAGTTTTGAGGTGTCTGGCTGAAGTTTTTTCCATGGGACGAAGTCTAAAAATGCCTGATACTACTTAAAGTTATTGTTCTACGAAACATAAGTAAAGATCTGCCTTTCAAAAACAGCCAAAGTTGGACAAACTCACTTAAACGTGTGAAAGTGCAGTAGGAATTATAAAAACTCCTCAGTTTTGAGGTGTCTGGCTGAAGTTTTTGACATGGGGCGAAGTCAAAAAGTACCTGATACCACTTAAGGGTGGTCTTCTATGACACATGTGAAATTATCTGCCCTTAAAAGCAGCCAAAGTTAGACCAACGCGCTTAAACATGTGAATTCGCAGCAAGAATTATGAAATTTCCTCAGCTTTGAGGTGTCTGGCTGAAGTTTTTGTCATGGGGCGAAGTATAAAAATGCCTGATATTAGTTAATAGTAGTGTTATACGATACATGTATAACGATCCGCCATTTTAAAGCAGCCAAAGTTGGGTAAGCTCATTTGACCATGTGAAAGCACATTAAAAATGATGAAAAGTCCCCATCCTTTGGGTTGTCTGGCTTAAGTTTTTTTCATGGAATGAGTGTTATACGACACATGTGTAAAGATCCGCCATTTAAACGTGGACAGAGTTGGAGAAACCTGCTGAAACAACTAAAATCTCTGTAAAAATTAGTGAAAATCCCGAGCTTTGAGGTGTCTGGCTAAAGTTTTTGCCATGGGGCGAAGTCTAGAAATGACTGAAACTACTTAAGGGTAGTGTTCTACGAAACATCTGAAAAGATCCGTCGTTTAGAAGTTGTAAAAGTGGGACAAACAAGAGAAAGCAAATTAATAGGAAAATAAAAGTTCCCGAACTTTGAGGTGTCTGGCTGAAGTTTTTGCCATGGGATGATGTCTGGAAATGCTTGATTCTACTTAAGGATAGCATTCTACGACACATGTGTGAAGATCTTCTATTTAAAAGTAGTCAAAGTTTGTCAAATCCACTTAAACATGTGAAAGCGCAGTAAAAATTAGTGAAATTTCCCGAGTTTTGCGGTGTCTGGCTGAAGTTTTTGCCATGGGACGAGGTCTAAAAATTACTGAAACCTGCTGAAACAACTAAAATCTCTGTAAAAATTAGTGAAAATCCCGAGCTTTGAGGTGTCTGGCTAAAGTTTTTGCCATGGGGCGAAGTCTAGAAATGACTGAAACTACTTAAGGGTAGTGTTCTACGCAACATCTGAAAAGATGCGTCGTTTAGAAGTTGTAAAAGTGGGACAAACAAGAGAAAGCAAATTAATAGGAAAATAAAAGCTCTCGAACTTTGAGGTGTCTGGCTGAAGTTTTTTCCATGGGATGATGGCTGGAAATGCTTGATTCTACTTAAGGGTAGCATTTTACGACACATGTGTGAAGATCTGTTATTTAAAAGAGGCCAAAGTTGGGAGAATCTGCTTAAACATGTGAAAGCGCAGTAAAAATTAGTGAAATTTCCCGAGTTTTGAGGTGTCTGGCTGAAGTTTTTGCCATGGCACGAAGTCTAAAAATGCCTGATGCTATTTGAGGGTAGTGTTCTACAAAAAATGGGAAAATATTGGGTAGCTAAAGCAGCCAAAGTGGCCCAAATGCGTGAAATTGGTAAAACATAATAAATTTCCATAGGAAAATCCGCGAACTGGGGGTGTCTGGCTGGAGCCTTGTCACTGGTACGGGTCTAACAACACTTGATACTGACGCGGGGTGGTAATCTACGTCAAATATGTGAAAATCATCCATTATAAAATAAGTGAAGTTAGGGTCATTTTTTGGCGACTTTGACCCCCGATTCCTAGGCCCTTGTCATAGGTACAGCTTTGAAATTTTCACATTCTTTCTAGATTCGGGGAGGACTATCGATCGGTATTGGTTTCATCCATTATAAAATAAGTGACGCTTTTAGGCTCTGGGATCTCGCTCTAAGAGACTTTGCTAAAACTGGTCTAAGCAGGGGTGGCGGCGTTCTTATTGCTGTACGTAAATATCTTCGTGCTTCGTTTTTCCAGCTGAATAATCCTGACTCCTTGCTCGATCAACTGTGTGTTAAGCTGAATGGCTCTTGTGGATTGCTGTACATTTGTTTGTCTTACATACCACCTGGTAGCTGTGATGATCCTTACAAGGCGCATGTTGACAATATTTTATCTGTTCAACACATTATTGGTGACAATCAACTTTGTATTTTTGGCGATTTTAATCTGGGTAATATTTCCTGGAGTTTTTTAGATGGTAATGTCTTTCTTACTCCATCTAATGTTACAACTTTCTCTGAGTGTTATTTAATAGATAATTTGCAAAGTTTTGAATTATTACAAGTTAATAATATTTTTAATTTTTTAAATAGATTATTAGATCTAATTTTTGTAAGCCATAACTTGAATTATAAACTCTCACGAGCTGCTAGTTTCATTTCGCCTCCGAATCAACACCATATTCCGTTGGTGTTGGAGGTGGAATTTTATCAATATTTTAAATTACCAGCTAACTTGCAACCGGTTGCGTTCAACTTTTCCCGCTGTAACTTTTCCAACAATTACCTTGTTTGATTTGGATTGGGCTCGGCTTTTAGAAAATTTGGATGTTACTGGCTGCTATGATGTATTTAAGACAATAATATCTGACATTTGCCTAAGTTATATCCCAAGGCTTAGTACAAAATCCAATAATAGATCGTGGTATTCAAAAGATCTTAAACGTTTGAAGAATTTGAAGAATAACGTCGGCTAAGAGTGTAAACCTGCCAACGAGCAAAAAAATATTTTTCAGTAGAGGCAAAAAACCAAATTTAACTTGAACTTTCAGGTTAAGTTTTGAGGGCCATGATTGCCTTGAAAATATTACCTTGACTTAGACCCTGAAAGCAGTAGCGTGCCTACGTGTATCAATCAAGGCAAGCCCCAGTCTTTATAACTACTGCTACCAGAGAATATTTCAGACAAAGAAGAGTTCAGGGTATTTATCGACTTTTGCAGACGGGGAAAAACTTAAACTTTTAATGTGCACGTTATTGTCTCTTATCTCTTTTATATTTTATAGTGCCTAGCAAATAAAAAAAATTACAGCACCTACCACTATTGAATTCTTTTTTTCTACTTTAAAATAAGCGCCAATTTCTTTTGGTAACACCAGTCAGAAGCTGGCTTCAAAGTTTCATATAAAATTACTTCCAAATTAAAAAAAAAAAAACAATTTCTTCAGCACACAGATTCGTACTGGTTTTGAAAGCCCGGTAAAAGCCAATAAGTAAAAGCGAGATGGCCATCATTGCCTAGGCGGTTTAAGGCTGTTTTAAGTAAGTAAGTAAGAGATGACCATCACGCACTGAAATAATTTTATGTAAATTAGCTATCAGCCGACAGGTGGCAGGAAAAGCTGTAGGTATGTTTCTATGCTAATAACAGCTATTAGGTAGTAGGTGGTAGGCAGGGAAATAAAAAGTGGATATCCTTTTAAGAACCCAAATGAACATATTGTAGCTCTTAGGGGATTAGCTAGGCAAGCCGGGCTTTCCGGTTTATATGGAAGGCACGCCACTGCCTGAAAGTAATACTCTAGGACGACAGAAGCTCTATATGTTGGATTTAGCAGCTTTTCTCATCAAACAATTTTTGATATTTGTATATTTATTTTGTTTATTTTCTTTTGCTTGCCAACTGCAGAATTGGCTACTCCTTCGAACCGCATCAAAAAATCGTTTTGGCTGAGAACGGGATTTAACAGGTTTACACTCATAGCCGACGATAAGTTTCTTAAAAATAATTAACAATGTAATAGTGAGCATTTTCGCAGGCGTTATATCTATTTTCGAGCTGAGTTCAACAAGCTCAATAGATTGCTATATCGACGCTATACTCGTGGTGTTGAAGGTAATATTAAAAGTAACCCAAAATCTTTTTGGAGTTACATAAATTCAAGGAAAAAGTGTTCGGATATACCTTCATCTGTGCAGTTTATAGGGGTTTCAGCTAACTCTTTAGCTGAAGCATCTAATCTGTTTGCGGATTATTTTTCCTCTAATTATATTTCTGACAATACTAGTACTGTTATTTCCGGCGAAATGCTTTCAAGCTTTGATACTTCTATCAACTTTGGGAAACTAAGCTTGACAGAACTAGATATTGCAAATGGCATAGAGCAGTTATTAAAAACTGCTCTTCTCTGATTGCTCCGTTATTGTGTATTTTTAATAAGTCTCTGTCGTCTGGTATCTTCATAGATGCTTGGAAATTAACTTCTATTACGCCTATTTTTAAGAAAGGCAATAAAAATAACATTGAGAATTATAGGCCGATTTCCAAACTGACCACCGTGTCGAAGCTATTTGAGTGCATAATTAAGGATAAAGTATACTGTGAGGTAAAACACTTGCTTTGTCCTCAACAGCATTGTTTTATTCCGGGTAGATCTACTCTAACTAATTTAGCTGTGTTCACCGAAGACTGTTTGGATTCTTTTCATAAAGGATTCCAATTGAAGGTTTGGGATTCCACTATCAACTATTGAATTGCATCTCATCCTACTTAAACAACAGACGTTGCGTCGTTCGACTCGAAGTTACGTCTTCTTATTCTTTTGTAGCTTCCTCTGGTGTTCCCCAGGGAAGTGTCCTAGGACCGTTGTTGTTTATTCTTTTCATCAATGATGTTTCATCTTGTTTCTCAAGGTGCAATTTTCTTTTTAACGCAGATGACTTAAAAGATTATTCTGAAGTTAAGTGCTTGGATGATTCGCTCATCTTACAGGGCGAGCTGGATAATCTGTACCAGTGGTGCGATCGCAATCGATTATCTCTTAACATTTCCAAGTGTCACTGTACTTCTTTTGGTAGGCTTGTATTTAATATTCCAACATCGAACCGTTTCTCGAATGTTGCGCTACAATTGATTAATGAATTTAAAGACCTGGGTGTTTATTTTGACCCCAAACTTAGTTTTACCACGCATATAAATTTTGTTGTTCCTAAAGCATATGCTATGTTGGCGTTTATACGGCGCAACTGTTCATCGTTCTTTGACCTATACATTTTAAAGGTATTGTATGCGTCGCTAGTTCGGTCGAAGTTGGAATATGCAGCATTTATGTGGAGGCCTTTTCATGCCATTCATATAAGAAGAGTGGAGTCGGTCCAGAGGGCTTTCGTACGTTTCGCCCTGCGGCGGATGAACTATCTGGAACCAATCCCACCCTATCGTTCTCGCTGTTTTCTCATAAGTCTCATGTCACTAGAGTCGAGGCGTTCACTGTTGTCGATGTGCGTTGTTTTTGATATTATTAATGGCTCAATTGATTGCTCATACCTGCTCATGAAAATAAGTTTTAATGTACCTTCACGGACCCTTCGTTGTAATGAGATGTTCTGCGTCGGTTTTGCTAGAACTGTTTATGAGATAAATGCTCCTATAAGACGGACACTTTCCGAGTTAAATACTTTTTCTTCTTCCGTGGGATTTGACTTGTGTTATACCAGGTATACTTTTAAGAGCCTGCTCATACGTCACTTAACATAGCTTTAGTTCTAATTATTGTATATAGATTAGGTTATTATGCCTATTATAATTTTGTAATTTTGTAGAGATGCACAGTCTGTAAACTTATTGTTTGTTGATTAATGAATAAATATATATAAAATATAAAAAAAAGTGCACCAATCAAGTAAGAGGAGCAGAAGGCCACGCCCACATTTACCCTTTTTCAATTTTTTTCACAAAACAATTAGAAAACCAAATCTTGAAAGGGTCCAACTTCGAACATCGAAAGCCCATAACTAATTTTTGGAGGCTAACTTCGAAATTCAGGGAACGCCATTAAGTAAAAATGCTTATCTCTTAATCTCTTAAAAAACTTTAATTTTGTCCAATATCCAGAAAAAAGTGGATTTTGTCGTACAGAGGTATTATATTGGAAAAATGTTATAAAAATTCAGACCTATTTTGCAGCTACATACTTAAGTTTTGTAAAAACCGAAACCGAAATAAATTTTGAAGAACGAAACCGGAACCGAAACCGAATCATGTTACAAAACCGGAACCGAAACCGAATTATGTTACAAAACCGAAATCGAAACCGGAACATTATTTTTATTGGTTTCATTCCTTGCTTTAAAATAAACAAAGATATGGTGTGTATCGTTCCTTTTCTCTCGGGTTGTTTCCAAGATTTGGCGTATTGTAAAGATCTAGAAGATTTGGCAGGCCTGAAGCCACACTGATAAGGCCCAATCGTTGTGCAGAGAACACTTAAATTCCAATCTTTAGCCATGCATTCTTCCGCAATTGTAATTTTTACAGGAGTTTGCCCCGGATTTAAAATCCTTCCGTCATTCATAGAATTTCATGCTTCTGGTGGCTAGAATCTCAAGCTTTTCGATTTCACGCTTTTTTCCCTTCCCTTTTCTTCGCCCGGAAAATCCGTCTCGTTTTCCTCTTCATCTCGCGGTAGTGTCCACGCACGTTCCTCGTTGCATTCGCATTTAACGTTGCGTTCTTTCTTTTTACAGACGGCCGCTTTCAAACCCTTAAACCGATTATGTCGGAGTGGCCTTGACAGGTGAAACATTCTACCGTCAACAAAAAACATTTTCTTGAAACAACGCAATGTTGAGAGTTCGATTTTCAGTAACGCAATAACTCTGCACATTTCTTTTTAAATGGTTTTGTTTTTTTTTTCCTAAAGAGCTGATGCATATATGTCTATGTAGATCAACCATTAAGTTGCAAGTCATTATTATTTATGGCTGTAGTCGCCTCGTTCGACAGGGGACCCTTGGATTTCGTAGAATGTTTTGTCTATTAAAGTCCCTACATTGAATTATTTTCATACCTACATATGTATTGAAGACCCTGTAGTTATGTGATGGGCTACATTAAGCTACATACATTTTGAGAACAATTTGCATCAACACATCCGATGACAGCTTGTATGATATTCGATATATTGGACCATGAATGCCAGGAAGGCACTAGTTTGGAAATGATGCAATGTGTATGACATAGATGGCATCCGCTTTCAAAGTTTACCCTTGTCACATATATCATCAATACAAATACAAATTTATGTTACATGTTACAAAAGGTATTCCGAGAGTGAATAAGTATGGTGTGTGCGAATGCTTGTAATGGTTTGCGCTATGTACGAGAATTTAGTAACGTCGACCATTCCATATTAGCGTTGAAACGAATGAATTATGAGATCCAGACTATTGTCCACTTATGTGACGTTTGGTACACAAATACAAATTCGAAGGACGATAGTTATGTTAGAAGCGATGGGCTACCGACTGTGGGAAAAACAATATGTTTGGTTTAGGTAAATTGTTATTGGAAAGCATGTTCGTATTGTTGTTGTCATTTGGTGACATTAAGGTACTTAATGACGGTGGTTTTAAGTTGCATGTATGTTGTTTATATCTGCAATACTCGTGTAAACTTTTACATGTTATAGATTCGTTAATAGAAAATAGACAATTGTTGTATGTAAGTTGTTGTAATGCCTTAGAATGTTGCAATAATGTTGATATGCTTGTGAACAGGCATTTATGTTTATACAATTAGCACATGTATGTAAGTTTTGATTATGAATATTAATGTGAATATTATTTCCATTTCAATTAGGAAATAACCTCAATAAACATATTGACAAAGAGAAGTTAAGTCAACTATCCTTATTTCCATTTCGAAAATGGAAATAGTATCATTTGGGGTGCGAAATAATGTCAATTGACACTAATTCCATTAACCTTGTTACCTGTTACCTAAAATTCTATTAAAAGTAGGGATGTTGAAAGTTACAAAAAAAATCGCCAAAAATACAGTTTTCACTAGATCTTGGTAATATTATGCTTAAAGTGTTTGTAATTATACACACTAAATTTAGAAAAAATAAAAATTTCCTGATTTTTACAACTTCGCAAAAAAAAACATTTTCAAAATCAAAATTTTTCCAAAAATCGTAAAAATTCGACAAAATACCGAATTTTACCAGCTATTGTTCAACGATCCCTGCAGTCAACTTAACTAGTTTTATACTAATCAAATACCAGTCAGCCATGCGGCCTCAACTAGTTCGAGTTCTGTAATTTTTCGATATTAGCAACTGGTATTTTTAACACGGCGATGTCCTACGAGATGGCAATTGTCCCTCTCTGCATCAGCACCATACCAATTGGCTGACTAATCAGCCTCTGCATCAGGAATATACCAGTTGATATACTTGTTCTTATACACATCAGTATCATACCATTTAAGATACTAGTTCGTATATACGTCAGGATCGTACCAGTTGAAAGAATAGTTCATATATACATCAGAATCATACCAGTTGGCAGACTAGTTCATATATACATCAGAATCATACCAGTTGAAAGACTAGTTCATATATGCATCAGAATCATACCAGTTGGCAGACTAGTCCATATATGCATCAGAATCATACTTGTTGACAGACTACTTCTTATATGCATCAGAATCATACCAGTTGACAGACTAGTTCATATATGCATCAGAATCATACCAATTGACAGACTAGTTAAAAAAAAGCATCGGAATCATACCGGTTGTCATACTAGTTCATATATGCGTCAGAATCATACCAGTTGATATAGTAGTTCATTTATGCATCAGAATCATACCAGTTGACATACCAGTTCATTTATGCATCATAATCATATCAGTTGACATACTAGTTCAAATTTGCATCAGAAATATACCATTTGACATACTAGTTCATATATGCATCAGAATCTTACCAGTTGACATACTAGTTGATATATACATACATCAGAATCATACCAGTTGACATACTGCTCAGTCTATGCGGCAGGACATACTAATCATTATGCCCATTCAGATCGTACCACTTGTCATACTAGTTCACGAATTTGACATTAATTCCAGTTGGTATACTAGTCGGTCTATGCACCAGTATTATAGTCAGCCTCTACATCAGCAATATACCAGTTTATTCTTTAGAAAGCAGCGACTATTTGTATTTACCCAAACACGAAAAAGCATCTGTGAATTACCAGGTAAAAAAGAAGCAGTTACAAGAGAAAAAGAAAAACAAGTGTCCTCTTCTGCATCAGCACCAAACCAATTGGTATACTAGTCAGCCTCTGCCTCAGCATTATACCAGTTGATATACTAGTTCATACACAGCCAAAAATGAGCTAAAGGCTCTGAGTTCGATTCTCGGTAAAGTTAACACAAGTTTTTTTGTTTCTATATTTTTTAAATTATATTGTTTATTGTATTTTTAATTTAATTATTGAATTCAACTTGCAATGGCTCCTTTCAAATTCCGCGTTCGTCAAGTTTGATTATATAGGTGAAGGCCCAATTGCATTGTAGGATCCACTTTCATACAAAGTTTTTTAAACGTAAAGCGAAGCGAAATTTTTGCAAATGCTCAAAAACATTTGTCAAAGTTTTATGTAGTTGGTTGCTTTGGAGTTGTATTTTTAGGTAAGGTAAATTAAGGTTACTTAAGGTTAAGTTAGTCGTCCACTGCGGAGTTCCGGTCCCACATATGTATATTAGAGTGACCATAAAACACATGGGATTTGCAAAAGTATTGAATTTTTTCGCTCCCCGCGCATTTTTTGATAGCTTGACAATAGAAAATAAGATCTGCATAAAAATCTGACAACCTGTAGTGGGAAATAGCCACGCGGATTTGACCTAAAGTTCAAAAATTAACCTAAAAATTATGCATGGCTTTAGAGACCAATATCTCTTTAAACAATAATTTTCGGAGAAATACTGTATTAATAATTTTTATACAAAAAATCTGACAACCTGTAGTGGGAAATAGCCACGCGCATTTGACCTAAAGTTCAAAAATTAACCTAAAAATTATGCATGGCTTTAGAGACCAATATCTCTTTAAACAATAATTTTCGGAGAAATAATGTTTAAATAATTTTTATACAAAACGAAACTGGGAACATATTCTCCATATGATATTTATACCTACCGTTATCCTTTCAGGACATATTGAGTCCTTAAAGTGAAATTTAAATTTTTTTGTTTGTTAAAAATGCAAAAATAAATATTTAAAAAATAGAGAGTTGCATAAACTATACATCATTTAATAGGTTATTTAAAGTAGTTTTACACATCATAAATTTTTTTTTTAATTTACATGCACTATTATAGTCAAGAAAATGATTTAAAATAAGCAAGCCGCATTTTTTTCAACTTTTTTTTTTACCAAACTGAAAATATCGTAGTAGGCTTTGCAATTAAAAAAAAAAAGCGGTACCTCGTGTGAAAGGAAATTAAAATATGCTTCCAACGGCGTAGAATATGTAGGGGTAGACCAAACCATCTCTGAGCAATAGCTGGTCAAAGTCAAAATTTTGTCGAATTTTTACGATTTTTGAAAAATTTTTGATTTTGAAAATTTTGTTTTTTTATGCGAAGTTGTAAAAAGCAGGAACTTTTTATTTTTTCTAAAATTAGTGTATATAATTACAAACACTTTAAGCATAATATTACCAAGATCTAGTAAAAACTGTATTTTCCCTGAGTTGTTTCCTCTTCCTCATCATCTTTGCAGCTCCTACAGCATCGTCGATAGGGCACACCTAGCCTTTCTGCGGCCTACCAATAAGGCAGTGCCCAGTTAGAACACCTATTAATATGAAGATTTCTCTCCTTCTTAGGGCGTGAATGCCTCTAGATTTTTTATGATCCCATTTCGGCCAGGTTTGTTTGGATGTCCGGCACCTTGGGGATTGTTGCCACCTTTCGTTGGCTTGACGGAGTGTGTACTCCTTCAGCATTAGCTTGCATATGCCGTTTGTCGAAGGAGTTGCTGAAGGAGTACACACTCCGTCAAACCAACGAAAGGTGGCAACAATCCCCAGGGTGCCGGACATCCAAACAAACCTGGCCAAAATTGGATCATAAAAGATCTAGAGGGATCATAAAAGATCTGAATGCAGTTACTTCAACAAAAATTACCGTTCAAACAACCAAAATTTGGTCAACTTCAGGATAAGAGCACGAGATTGTTGATTTTACCAGTGCCTTTTTAACAGTGGCTTTTTTCTGTGTATATACACAAGAAATATAGCAGTTGACATACTAGATCATATATACATCAGCATCATATTTGAATTTACCCAAACACGTAAAAGCATCTGTGAATTACAAGAGAAAAAAAGAAGCAAACCAAAAATTTCAAATAATGTTTGCATAGTACCATGTAGTACAATAGATCGTACTAATGGTTGCAGTGTAATAAGGCCTTATAATAATAATGTAGTATGAAATGGAATTTTTCTAATTAGTATTTTTCTAAAATACATTAGACTTTTTCTGACTACACCTTTTTTAGTATATATTCAGAAAGTAACAATTGACATTCAGAAAATTACAATTGATATTCAGAAAACTTTCTGAATATAAACTGAAAAAGGTGTAGTATGATTTCAACCCGAGATTCATACATACTTGCATACTAGTACGAACCAGGATTTTTCTGACTAGTATGATTTCGCCCAGCAAATTATAGTTTTGTACTATTATGTTTTCTGATTAGATTGGCATTGATTGGTTTAAGGGTAATCAGCAAAGAACTAGTATAAAAACATCCATAGAATGTATAGTAAACGAGCTAGGTGTTTGCTGAGTAGTTTGGAATTCATTAGTTTGAAGGTAGTCAGAAATTGACTAGTATGAATACACCACAAAATGTATAGTCAATGAACTATGTTGTTTGCTGAGTAGTTCGACATTGACTGGTTTAAAGGTGATCAGAAATGAACTAGTATGAATACACCACAAAATGTATAGTCAATGAACTATATTGTTTGCTGAGTAGTTTGGCCTTGACAGGTTTGAAGCTAATCAGCAATGAACTAGTATAAATACACCACAAAATGTATAGTCAATGAACTATATTGTTTGTTGAGTAGTTGGACATTGACTGGTTTAAAGGTGATCAGAAATGAACTAGTATGAATACACTACAAAATGTATAGTCAGTGAACTATATTGTTTGCTGAGTAGTTCGACATTGACTGGTTTAAAGGTGATCAGAAGTGAACTAGTATGAATACACCACAAAATGTATAGTCAATGAACTATATTGTTTGCTAAGTAGTTTGGCCTTGACTAGTTTGAAGGTAATCAGCAATGAACTAATACACCACAAAATGTATAGTCAATGAACTATATTGTTTGCTGAGTAGTTCGACATTGAATGGTTTAAAGGTGATCAGAAATGAGCTAGTATGAATACACCACAAAATGTATAGTCAATAAACTATATTGCTTGCTGAGTAGTTTGGCATTGACTGGTTTAACGCTAATCAGCAATGAACTAGTATGCATACGCCACAAAATGTATAGTCAATGAACTAGAATTTTCGCTGAGTAGTTTGGCATTGACTGGTTTAAAAACTAATCAACAAAGAACTGGTATGCATATGCCACAAAATGGTTAGTCAATGAACTAGTATGTTTGCTGAGTAGTTCGGAATTTGACTGCAGGGGATGGTTTAGACCACCCCTACATATTATACGTCGATGGAAGCGTATTTTGATTTCCTCTCGAACGAGGTATTGCTTGCATCCATCGCTTTTGTAACATTGGCGAAACTAATTTTTGAATGTAGTGATTCCTGAAACAACATAAAATTAGCGATATCTCGAAAACCTGCCCATAAAAACAATTTTAAAAATATGTTTTTTGCTCGGCATATCAGTGGCAATTCATCCATATACATGAATATCTTGGTATTTTTCGGCTGTAAACTAATGTAATTAATAATGTACAATATCAATAAACAAAATTAAGTAAAAAAATTTGATCAAAAACACCAAAAAAAGACGGAAATATGATTTTTTTTTTTTTAATTTAATACTTAATAAGTTTTCAAAGAGTAACTTTACAAAAAAAAATGTTTAACCTTTTTTGTAGTCCTCTCAATTTACTTTAAGAATCTATCTTTGTTGTACATGGATATTTGCATTTTTGAAATAAAAATGGGAAATCGAAAAAAACATGCTACATAGTTTTTGAAGCTAGAATACTAGAATACTTTTGTAATGAATTCGTATTCCTTCAAAAATATTTTCAGGTAAATGGTGTTTTACAACAATGGTTTGTCGTTTTTGTACCAAATATGAGGTAAGGTCTGTAATATCTAAACTGATAGACCTCTAGAGAATATATTGGGTGTTTTACACCTTGAAATTATCCCGGTTGATTTTTTTTAACTTGCTAATACAAAATTGCTCCCAAAATTACAAGCTAATTAGTAGTAATAGTTTTAGCAATAGCACTTCGACTTCGGAATCATACAAGCATTAGATAAGTAATTGGATGACAAATCAGGTGAAATAAATTGAAGATCTACATACTAATGTTCAATAAAATATGATAGCTAGTTGTAGCGATATGTGATATATATATTTCGTATCTAACTGGCGTAATTAGTTTTACATTTCCATTTAGGTCGTCTTAAGTTACGCAAGCAAAGCAGGTGATAGGGACAGAAAGTATTAGAAAGGAGCTGTTCTTTACCTCCGATGTTATTGTTACTGTTTCATGTGAGAAATGACACAGCATAGGCAGGAAATCGCAGTGTATTTGTCGTAGCGGCCGCCGTGGTGTGGCGGTAGTGTGATCAGCCTACTACACCCAAGTATTCGGGTATCGGGTTTCTTAAACGCTGTCGTCCGTCGGTAGTGGTTTGGTAAACTCTCCGAGTGTATTTCAGCCATGAATATCTTCTCAGCTAAAATTCATCAGCGAAACGTCGGGTAGAAAGATGAAATAAAGTTTTTATTTTGCATCTAATATATGTACATTGGTCAAAAAAATCCTAACCAAAAAATTTAATTTTCTATAAAAAAAAATGACCGGAAAAATTCATTATTAATTCATCTGCTTTGTAGAAAAAACTACAAAAGCAGTACGCCCCAAATCGGAAGAAGTTCATATTCCTTATAGCTTATAATGATAACCTGTTGGTATATCGGCATCAAAAGTTTTATTTATTTTGTATTGATTTAGTAACTTAAGCGTTCGGCAGATACAGCAAGTCAATACGTTGAAACAACTGGCAGCTAAGCAACAGTCTACGGGTTTTTGTATGCGTAACAGCAGATTCGACGGATACGACAAAATAGAATTTGCTCCAAAATCGACTTACGTCACGTATCTGACGTATGCCATACTAATTATGCTGAACGCTTTAAAATATAAAACAAAAAAATTGTGTAACGTGCAGGAATTTCAGTTATTTCCGTATCTCAATACTTTGACCTATAGGTATAATTGAATTAAATTGATATTTTTTTGTATTTAATGCAATATGCATAGAATCAGCATTGCTATTTAATAATTAATTGCATTATTGAAAAATATGCATGCTTATTGTATGCAATTAAAAACAGAGGAAAACAGAATTTTTTTGTTTTCACAAACTAACATATCTACATATTTTTGAAGTTAACGTCTTAAGCGGCGGTATGAAGTTTTGATTGAGAGTGAAATTTGAGAAAATGGCTGATGATGCAGCGGAAATTAGGTATGCAACGAAATAGAAATTGTAACTTCCAGGAGTACCGAGTACGGTCACCCAAGTACTAGAAAATTGTAGCAGATAATTTTAGTAATTGAAGGAGTCATTTTAGTTGATTTTTGAAGTTGTATGCCTTGGTGGTCTTAACAACAAGCAAGCAAAAGTCTCATTCTCATTTGTTATTGTCATGCTGAAAATGCTTATTTTCCTACGCTTCGAATTCTGATATTTTGGGCTACCAGGCTTTGATTTTGTCAAATTTTGTCTTCTTCTTCTTCTGTGCTTTATGGTCAGACGATGGTGGAGATGAGATTAGATATTGTACAAAACGAAAGAAAAATATAAGTTGATGACCTCCAGCGAGTTTCGAACTCACAATAAAAACCTACAAGGCCAAGCGCTTAGCTTGTAGGTAGGTTCGATAAAGTCAATAGAACTGGTACCAATTATGCCCGTTCTTCAAATCCTTATACGAGTGGTTTCATAAAATCCTCATATAACTTTGTTGAATTTTAGTGGCCTAGCATGAATATTTCCAAAATGAAAAATACCATTTGGAACAAATGCAAATTGTAGGAGTTAGAGGGGGGTAAGGTGGAAAATCGTACATTTAGAATATCATATATTTTCCAAACTACTCAATCGGTTTCTACAAAATTGGTATCATTGTACTGGTACAATCCAACACCGGCTACGCCATGCACAGTACTTCTTTGTAGTACACCCTTTTGCGTAGTACACCCTATCCCTCTTAATTCATCGATGGTTTTCATTTTCTGTTCTAAAGTTCGTTATGATCGGTCAATCCATTTAGAACGCAACTTAAGTTATGCATACATGCACAAATACAATATTTGAATCTTATATATTATATATGTAGTAGAGGAAGACGTCCTGTCTAAATGTGAGCTCACTGTTAAACACATCCCTTTTACAACACTCCTTCCTACCTTTCTTCGTCTTCACACTGTCTCCCTCCCTTTTTCTCTTCATTGCCCCCTTTCCCCCTATCACGCCCCTCTTCCTCTATATCCCATTTCGTATTGCTCCTGTGAATTTAGGCATAATTCTACCCACGTACCAAATTTGAAGGAAAACGCACCATGTATAAGATATTTTCGAATTGATCGCTTCCCTTGTCCATTTCCCGGAAGTAAGAAGTTGTGAATCTAAACCATGTCATTGGTTATTTCTGAATTTAACGAGTTAACTTTTTCATGTGTACTGGCTACACGTGTTTTTTTTACATTTTAGACTTGTTTAAATATTAATTCACCCATAGTCCATTAATATTAGATTTTAAAAACTCTGTCAGGACATTTTTAGTCAAAAGTTTCATAATGATTCCACAAATCTTAGTTACAACAACTTTTCCGGATCTCAAAAATAAATATGTAATTAAAAACCAAATTTGAATATCGTGCCTTTTTATACCTTTCATGGAGATGAAATGGTATTATAACTTTGGTCCGATGTTTGTAAGTATGAGAGGAAGAAGAGATGGACCCATCAATAAGTATACCGAAATGATTAGGATGACGAGCTGAGTTGATTTAGCCATGCCCGTCTGTCGGTTTGAACTCAAATTAGTCCCTCAGTTTTTGAGATATTTGGTTGAAATTTGTATGCGGGCACCATTTTTGAATATAGGAATCATTTTTCGGAACCAGCAAGATCAGACCGACATTACATATAGCTCCCATACAATCGATTTTTCCGATAAACGAATTTTGGTCTATAACTGCTGTAATTAAACACGTAGGAACATAAAATTTTGTAAGTCTTGCTATTTTTTGATGTAAAATATCGATGTTGAAAATCATCAAGATGGGATAAATATTTCACATAGCCCCCATACAATCGATTGTTCCGATAAACGGATTTGGGTAGATAACTGCTATAATTATATAGGTAGGAAAGTGAAATTTCGTAACTATTGCTCTTTTAGAATGTGGAATGTCGATGTTAAAAATCAATGAGATTGGACCAATATAGCATATCGCCCCCATATAATCGATAGTTACATTCGCACAGGCTGTACTGGAGATCGCACAGTGAAAATCGCGACGCTTGTTCATGAAAGGTATATAGCCTTCGGCACAGCCGCAGACAACTTTCTTCACTTGTTTTCTTATAAATACCTGCTGGAGAGGGAAAACAACGTTTCAAATAAAATGCGAATCCCAGCGATGACTTACCCTATATGCACTCCATATGTTTTCAAGCTTCTTTTCAAATAAGCATGTGCTAAACCCATTAAGCTAAGTAATTAGACTAACGTTCAAAACTAATTTCACACTTTACGTGACCCATATAAACAATCAATAGAAAATCAATTACCTGTGGTCAGTGTGTTAGCTGTGCCATTGTTGTTGTTGTAAGTAAAAGTTTAGCAAACAAAACCAATGAAAATTGTCAACTGATTGTCGTGATTTACCAGTGACTAATTAATTTTAATGGTAGCAAAACAACTTTGATTCCAACTGTGGCACAGACGCGGGTCACACCCAATACAAAGCAATAGTGACATGACGGCTAAAAGAACAATACTCAAATATTCAATACATTTAAACTACTGTGCATACGTGAATGTCACCGGAAAAAGTTATTCTGCACTCATGTCAACTAGTTGGTACAAAACTATTACTACTTTGGCATGTAGCTGTACTAGTTCGAATTCTGTCTTGTCCCAATATAAGCCACGGAAATTTTTAACATGTAGCATCATCGTCTTCTCACACTAAAAATTATACATAAATAAAAAGTGTCACTCGTTAGTTATGAACTGCTCGCTGAAAGCAGCGAAAAGGTTGGCGACGAGCTTCTGTCCGGGTTTCGGTAATTTCGACACAAATACGTTACTCATTTGAAAAACAAATATTTGAAAAAGAAATAAAGGAGACCTGAGACAAAATGTAAGTTGAAGCAAAAATTAAGCAGCTGTCGACCTTACGAAAATGAGAAAAAGAAAATTACCGAAACCCTGAAAGAAAACGGCAGTCAAAATTAATTGAATTAGTTCGTTAGATCTTAAAGTTAAGTGAACTAAACGGGTTTGTAGCAACTGTTCGGATAAGAGTTTATGTAAGTTACTTAAGAAACTCATTCATTTATCATTTATTGACGTTTAACCGCCTAGGCAATGTTGGGCGTTTCGTATCAAAGCACGCCAGTCATTTCTTTTTAGCGATAACTGGCGCCAATTGGAAACCCCATGAGAGTTCAAGTCATCCTCCACTTGTTGTTTCCATCTCACTCGAGGCATCCCCCTTCCTCTGCTGCCGAATTCGGGTGTCGATAGGAAAACCTTTTGTGCTGGAGCTTATTTGTCCATTCGCATAACATGTCCCAACCAGCGAAGCCTTTGTGCTTTAATCCGCTGGACTATGGTCAAGTCTGGATAAAGCTCGTACAGCTGATCGTTAAATTTCCTTCGATACTCGCCGTTGGCATCACGGGAAGGACCATAAACTTCCCGAGAACTTTTCTCTCTTTTCTCTTGACACTGTCCATGACTCCGAGCCGTACATCAGGATTGGTATGATGAGAGGCTTATATATCGTGATCTTTGTTTGCCGAGAGAGGACTTTACATCTCAATTGCCTACTTGGTCTAAAGTAACACTTGTTGGCAAGAGTTATTCCGCGTTGGATTTCTAGACTGATATTGTTTTCGGTGGTAATTCTGGTTCCCAAATAGACGAAGTCCCCCACCGTTTCAAACTTGTAGCTATCAACGGTGACTTGGATGCCAAGGCGCAGGTGCGCCGATTCTTTCTTAGATGACAGCAGATACTTCTTCTTGTCCTCGTTCACCGCAAGACCCACTTTTTTCCCTTCCTTATCCAGACCAGAGAAGGCAGCGCTTACGGCGCGGTTGTTAAGGCCAACGATATCAATATCATTAGCATACGCCAGGAATTGCACACTCTTGTAAAATATTGTACCATTGCGGTTTAGCTCTGCTGCTCGAATTATCTTCTCCAGCATCACGTTGAAGAAATCGCACGAAAGGGAGTCGCCCTGTCTGAAGCCTCGTTTGGTTTCAAATGGTCCCGCCCGATTCTGACGGAGCTGTTGATATTGCTCAACGTCATTTGACAAAGCCGTATAAGCTTTGCGGGAAAGTCAAATTCAGACATGGCGGCATACAGGCAACTCCTTTTTGCGCTGTCAAAAGCGGCTTGAAAATCGACAAAGAGATGGTGTGTGTCGATTCTTTTATCATTGGTCTTCTCCAGGATTTGGCGTATCGTGAAAATCTGGTCCACGGTAGACTTACCTAAAGCCAATCAGTTTGTCTACGATGGGCTTCCGTTTTTCACACAATACGCTAGAGAGAACCTTATATGCGATATTAAGAAGACTGATTCCGCGGTAGTTGATGTGGTTATCGGAATCGCCTTTCTTGTGGATTGGGCAGAGAACACTTAAATTCCAGTACAGAGGCATGCACTCGTCTGATCATATTCTGCAGAAGAGCTGATACATGCTTTTTACCAGCTCTTCGTGTGCGTTTTTGAACAGCTCGGCGGGTAGTCCGTCTTTTCCAGGCGCTTTGTTGTTTTTGAGCCGGGATATAGCTACCATCACTTCCTCATAGTCAGGTGGTGGGACGATTTTTCCATCGTCGGGGATTGGGGTATCGGGTTCGACATCTCCCTTCTCCATAATTTAAGTTTTTTCTGTACGTCGGTTACCTGATCGCCATTATCGCCTCATGATATCGTTGCCATACACTGCGGGTTGCGCCCGTTCGGAAAGTCTCCCTGTAGGCAGCGCCCTTTTTTTCCGAGGCAGTGCTGCATTTCTCATCGCACCAGTTGTTCTTGCGGACTCGTTGAAACCCTATAGTGGCCTCAGCGGCGGTACGTAATGAGTGAGACATAGCAGGTGTGAGAATCGAGTGGAGAAATTATCAGCTGTCTGCGTAGTGCGCAGCTTCTCGACGTCAAACTTGCCTTCCGTACTGTTCGTACTTTTTTCTCTGCACAGAGGCGTGTGCGTATCTTGGCTGCAACAAGATAATGGTCCGAGTCGATATTGGGACCACGTAGGGTACGCACATCCAGAACGGTGGAGCTGTGTCTGCTGTCGATCATGACATGATCAACCTGGTTTCTTGTTCTTTGATCAGGGGACATCCAGGTGGCTTGGTTTATTCGTTTATGCTGCAACCTGGTACTGCGGCATACTCAGTATGCGACTTGGGAATTTACCAGGATGGAAAGCCCTTGATGAAGGTCACTCATCCATATTTAAAAAGCTCCCTGTGTATAGTTCGTACTGTTGTATACCGGAGTAATGTTTCGAGGAGAAATTTGATATCATAGTACCTGAAAGGTAATATCGGGAGAGAGGACCTTCTCATGATAACGGTTCAATCCATCTGTATACAGATTGTTCGAAACTTGATGATAAGGTTGGTGGACGGGCTTACGCCGCTCAGTTGGACATAATTTTGGCTTCCGGCGCTATACTGGAAGCTATAGAGTTACTGAAGACAAAGAACATCAATAGCGGTGATGTATACATCTTATCTGATAGCCAAGCAGCCCTCAAGGCACATGCAACCCCAGGGCTGTGGAGAGCTGCCGCCAATCTCTCAGCGATATGGCTGAGTAACTCTCATTTCACCTGGTTTTCACTGTGGGGCATTAGGTTGAAATATCTGGGGTCTGGTAATTTTTATCATCTCGGCGAGCTATCAAGAATTAAGCCATAGCATATTTTGCGCTTCGCGGAATCCAAAAAAGGTTTGAGTAGGGGGTCATTAAGATCCATGTGGTATCACAACGGGACCTACTTGTCCCTACCGATTCCATGATTTCATGGATTTCTTCGTCCAATAACTTCGACAATATCACACGCGACATCGTACAGCGGTTTAATAATAATATATATGTATTCACTTTATGAAATAAAAGTAAACCCCACTATAAAAAAAAAAAAACAATATGTATAAAAGTTCGCGCGGAACGAAAACAGTGCCCTGAGGCACTCTTTAGTTTTTGCACTGCTGGGCAGATAATTCTACTTTTTTTTAACACTTTTCTTATAAAATCGGCACGTTAATGAGCACAGATTTACGAAAAAAAATTATCAAGCTCAGCGGACTTTTCAAAAATAAAAAGATTTGATATTGAAAACAAAAAATTTCTTTAAAAAAAACCACCTTTTTCTCGACCTGTTCGCATAAAACTGAGTATAGAAGACAAACGGTCCACCGGTTTTTATTTTAACTTGAGAAAGAAATTTCCCTAGAAATATGGACGAGAGAGTTCATTCATTTTTTTAAGAAAAAATAATTTTTTTACGGAAATCTTGATTTTTGTGATGCCTGCCCTGAGGCACACTTACTGGTTAGAGGGTTAATTATTTCAGAATTTCATAATTTGGATTTCCAGAATTTTTTCAATTTAGAATTTCGTTATCCAGAATTTTGGATTCCAGAATATTGATTTCCGGTGTTTCGACTTCCGGAATTATGAATGCAGAATTTTGACCCCAACCCGAAAACTTTCATTGAGTATTATTTTAGGAACATTTTTGGGTTGTTTAGGATCATTTAGGATACATTTAAGGGTGTTTTTGGGATCATTTGGGAATCATCTTTGTATCATTTTGGGATCATTTTAGGGTCTTTTTGGAATCAATTTCGGATCATTTTTGGGTCGTTTTGGGTTCAATTTCGTATCATTTTGGAAACACTTAAGGATCTTTTTGGGACCATTTTATCCTTTTGGGTAAGTAAAGTTAGCGCTAAAATGGTAGCACCGAGCAAGATCGGTCACCCAGGTACTGGAATATGAATCATCGAATTCGTCACAATATAAAAGTTATTTAAATGCGAATTAATTTGCGAGTTCCTCTCTCCTCCCTACTCACTCATATTCTAGTTACTGAACTAGAACATTTACTAGGTAACTAATTTGTTTTTTTAACTGCTTGGTTTATTTGGATCTATATGTTTGTAGAAAGATATCTATCCTGTTTGACCTGGCCGTTTGTCCTCCATCATCCTTTGTGGCAGCAATAGCTGCTCCATCAGCACTGAATGTGTCATGCAGGGCTTTCACGCACGTGAGTGATGCACGAATTGACAAATAAATACTTAGTTCGATGGGCGGCTAACCAAAGTAATGGCAACCAAACATTCAGGAAAGCTATATATGTATGTACAAAACTAGGTGGCATGCGCTACTGTGACATAAATAGATGCGTATATCCATACATCATTGGTTTTCAATCTGTGGGTCGCGACCCACTGGTGGGTCGCGGAGCCCTCTCTGGTGGGTCGCGAGCTAAATAAGATAACTTGAACAAAATATTTTTGTTAAACAAAAATATAATTCATTCTTTTATTAAAATATCGTAAAATACATACATACATATGTTTTTCATATTACATTCATTCAATTCATTTGTAAGTACATATGTATATTAATGCGAAGGATGGGCTTGCTTATTTTGAAGTAAATTAGAATAGTGTGGTTGCATATGTGACACGCAAACAATCAAATCATTTTCTAAATTAAGTTTATTTCTCTTTTTTGTTGTGATGTTCACCATTTGTGAAAAACTCACTTCGCACAGATAGGATGTTGAAAACTGAGTGGGTATTTTAAGCGCCTTTTTTGCCAGCTCAGGATACTCCAGCTTTCGCTTTATCCAAAATGTAGAAATATTTTCAGACAAAAATTCCATTTTGAGCATACTGTCCGCTGCCACCTCACATAAATTGTCATTCAAATTACTGCCAAGATCTGCGAACCCAGCGCAGCTACTGATGAATGGATTTAATATCCAGCAATTTCCGTCATCTTCCTGTAGCTCTCTTGGAAAATAGTGATATAGTTCCCTTTTTAAATGTTGCAGCCCTTCAGTCATGCAAGGAATATAATCGCTTACCAATTCATCTGATGAAATATCTGCAGCAACACTTTCAAAGCAGGGGAATGAACAAAATTGTAATTTTTGCAGAGATAATGACCACATTTCAAGTTTTGAAATAAATGCTTTTATTTTATCTTTGGATGATATAATGTTTTCATCTCTACGTTGAAAACTAGTATTTAGAACATTCAAATGATGGAAAATGTCTGCAATATATGATACTTCCAAAATCCATTTAGGATCAGTAAATAATTTCCCATATTCGGATTCTCCTTCTTGAAAAAACATGTTCAACTCCGATCTTAATTCAATAACTCTTGCCAACACTTTCCCTTTGGATAACCATCTCACCTCCGTATGATAAAGAAGGTTTTAATGGAGGGCGCCCATGTCTTCGCACACTTACGAAACAACCTAGTTTGCAAAGCTCTTTTCTTAATATAATTCACAACTTTGATGACAGAGTTAAGCACATCGTTCAAATTCGACGGCAAGAATTTGGCCGCCAAGGCTTGGCGATGGAGAAAACAGTGCGTCCACTGTGCATTCGCCATCTTTTCTTTAAGCCTAGCTACGAACCCACTCTTTTTGCCGGTCATTTTTAGGTAAATTTTTGCAAAACAATATCTCTTCAGAAATTTTATCATGGTTTTCAAACCGAATAAAACACACAAACTGAGCACAACCAGATATATCTGTCGATTCATCAAATTGTAATGAAAAATATGAGCTGTGTTTCACTTTTTCGATTACTTGATTGCGAATGTCAACAGCTATATCATTTAACCTTCGTTCAATTGTGTTATCTGACAGGGGTATAGCTTTCAATTTATTGGCTTCTTTTTCCCCAATCATTATCTCAACCATGTCTATTGCTGCTGGTAAAATAAGATTTTCAGCGATTGTGTGGGGTTTTCCATTTTTGCCCACTAGCTAAGAGAGCTTGCTCATTTATTTTAGTACTCTGGTTTTTAAAAGAGAGAACAAATTTCAAACCTAAATAGTTTCAGAATAGAATGTTAAAAATACCTGACTAAAGTTTGCTTCCCAAGAAGTTCAAGCTTTCTTTGAAAATAATCCAAAGGTTTATTTTTGTCTTTCTGATGTTTTGTTATGAGATGTCGTAGTAGTTTTGAAGGTTTCATACTTTCACGCGCTAAAACTTCGCCACAAATCACGCATTGAGGTTTGTTATTAACGGCAGTAAACCCATATTTCAAATATTCATCGTCGTAATTTCTATTCACTTTTCCTTTTGAACCCCCTGCTTTTGATGTAGATGCCTCCACAGATCTAACTATCACAACTACGCAGTTGCAAATAATAATTCAAATGCAAGATAAACAAGAATTTTGCGGGAGTTGAGTACCGTTAGTTATTGGCTACATTCCTGTGTAACTCTGCGTAGCGTTGAGTAATTGCGGTGATACCGAGGAGAATGTCACAATGTGAGAAAAATAAAAAGTGAAACCATTCGTTTTCGCTATTTTAATTATTATTAAATTTTTCAATTTATAGATATGTATGTAATAAAAGTGATATCTACGCAGTAATTCCAAAAGACTACTGGCGCAATTGCGTTATCACACATTGATATCGGCCATGGCGCTGGCTTCGTGGTATTAACGCAATACAATCAGCGCCAATACGTAGCTCTACTTTTCTTAAAGAGCAGCAACCAAGCATTGTCATTGTTATGCGCATTTGTCTGCGTTTATTTGCTTCTAAGGATCATTTTCACTCTTGACTTTCAATTTTCATGTCGAGTTAACCCGAGTTTAACTGCCCAATATTATCAGAATAGCATCATTTTCGAAATTTTGGTGGGCCGCAAGATTTTTTTATGACATTTTTGGGTCGCGACCTCAAAAAGTTTGAAGACCACTGCCATACATTGATACCCACAACCAGTGTTGCCACGAACATTTTTTTTTTCGTACCAAAATGCCTTTGAAAGTACCAAAATATTTTTTTAAGAAATAAAAGACAAATGGATTTGTTCATTTTATTTATTCGTTTTCAATTGGAAACCAAAAGGCTTTAAGCATGAATTTACATCACTATTTGCACTACAAATATATATATTAGGGTGATTCAAAAAATGTCACCTTGGTCTTACCCCCTAAAAAGTTAGATATTGATGAGAAAATAAGCCTTGCAAAAATTTAGCGCTCTAACTTAACCCTTAGGGGTGGCTATACTTTTTGTTTTAATTTTATATTTTTTAATTTTTGACACTTCCTTCAAAATATTTTTACATACTCTTAAAGTTGAAGCGTTGAAGCTTCCAAAATGGTAAGCCATGGGCGATTATCTTAACTATTAAAATAATTACAGCCATTTAAAAATGACTGAGTTTTGTACTATTGCACACACATACACAGTAACTGGTATAATCACGGATAATCACACACGGCTTATCATTTTGGAAGGTTCAAAGCTTCAACTTTATGAGCATATAAAAATATTTTGAAAGAAGTTTCAAAAATTAAAAGAAAATTCACTTAAAAAAATACCATTTCCCCATACAAAATGTAGGAAAAGGGCCAAAAAAAATAGCCACCCCTAAGGGGTAAGGTAGGGCGCTAATTTTTTGCAAGACTTATTTTCTCATAAATAATTAAATTTTCAGGGGGTAAAACCGAAAAAAAACAATTTTTTTTAAATTTGAATAACCCTAATACAGTGTCTCACAGTGAATTCGGTCCACTAACATTTTTTTGAACTTCGTTACACAGGTACTAAGATGGTATTTCTAAAATGTTTGAATTAAAATATAGCCAATTATAAACCAAAAAAAAATTCTTTAAAAATTTACACAAAGTTCAGTGGAGTTTTTCATCATGTATCTCGAATATATCCTTACATGAGATACGGCATTTTAAAGGTAATCGAGAGTAGTTTCTTTATAAGTAAATAATAAATCATAAAGCGAGTACCTGGTATTAAAAACCTGGTACTGAAAATACGTAATTTTTATCCTTTTTTGTCAATTTTATCTGGCTCTGGCGTCTTCACTGTATTTAGTAGCCACTTGTTTTTTTTTCAGAAATTAAGGGTACATAAATATGGGTATTTACCTCGCGATAGGGTAATATAAATTATGATGTTTTTCTTCTAAGAACCTGGTTTGCCAAACACGAGCTCTTAATCAGCAGTAAAACTAAACTAATGTTCTTTAGCTTGACTTCGAGGCAATCTCCAGATGTCAATATTTCCTTTCGTTCATCCTGCTGCGAACGTTTTATCCTGCACAAACACTTATGTCCTGACTTAAAAACCAATACGTACAATTCTAATGTATCATGTAGTACCAATTGTTTTGTAATTGAAATAATACAGGAGTTTCAGTATCTAGGTCTCACACTCGATAGCAATATGAACTGGTTTAAAAATATCTCCCGTTTAAAACAACAGATGCATTTTTCTTTAAGGTGCTTTTATCACCTCAAAAATATTTGTTCTAAAAATACATTAAAAACAGTCTACTATGCATTATTTCACTCCAAACTGCAATATGGTATAATCTGTTAGGGAGGTGCGAGCGCAAACAAGATCCAGCCTATTTTAAAATTGCAAAAGTATGCTATACGTAAAATATGCAAGGTGAATCGAACGCATCCCTCAAGGGAGCTCTTTAGAAGTTTACAAATTCTTCCAGTCAGAGACCTTTACTATTTTAAAGTTTTAAAAATTTTCTTTATCAGGTGTGGTTACCTGGAAAGCATGTCATCAGAAATCTATAGTTTAAGGATAAACTCCCACAACGCTGTCATAATGCCTTCCTGGAGAACCACACACTCTAGCAGATTTTATAGAATAATGTCTCGCAAATTATTCAATGCGCTACCTGCCGATATTCGGGCCTTAAGAAATCTTAATCAGTTTTTAAAACAAGTAAAATCCTTCCTTTTAAATCTGTCGTATATTGAAATAGCAATATTATTTAATCTTTTATGTCCATTGTAATTATTAATATTATTAATTTTTCTCTTCCTCAAATTTTTTCTATTCTCGTACATTAATATGTAGTAAATTAACGTACCCGTTTATTTTATTGTTGCCTTAAATCAAATCAAATTAATTATATAATTTAATTTAACTCTGCATAAGATTTATTTTTTTTATTGTTTTATATTTTAAACTTAAAATAAGAGTTTTGCTGTTAACTTTAACTTTAAACAAAGCCACCCCACATTAATTTTTAAAAGTAGGAATTGGCATTCGTCGCTATGTTAAGTTTAACATATAGAATGCCTTATCTTTTCTTATATCTGGTTTTATTTTATATCTGTTGTAATCATCATTTATTGGCGCTTAACCGCCTAAGCGATTTTGGCCGTTGCATATCAAAGCACGCCAGTCATTCCTTTTTAGCGATAACTGACGCCAATTGGAAACCCCAAGGGAGTTCAAGTCATCCTCCACCTGTTGTTTCCATCTCAGTCGAGGCCTCCCCCTTCCTCTGCTGCGAATTCAGGCGACGATAGGAAAACCTTCTGTGCTGGAGCTTCTTTGTCCATTCGCATAACATGGCCCAGCCAGCGGAGTCTTTGGGCTTTAATTCGCTGGACTATGGTCAGATCTGCGAATAGCTCATACCGTTGGCATCACGGGAAGGACCATAAATATTCCGGAGAACTTTTCTCTCAAATACTCCAAGGGCCATCTCATCTTCTCTTGACATTGTCCATGAATCTGAGCCATACATCAGGACAGGTATGATGAGAGACTTATAGAGCGTGATCTTTGTTCTTCGAGAGAGGATTTTACTTCTCAATTGCCTACTCAGTCCAAAGTAGCACTTGTTGGCAAGAGTGATTCTCCGCTGGATTTCTAGACTGATATTATTTTCGGTGTTGATTCTGGTTCCCAAATAGACGAAGTCCCTCACAGTTTCAAATTTGTAACTATCAACAGTGACATGGCTGCCAAGACGCAGGAGCGCCGATTCTTTCTTTGATGACAGCAAATACTTCGTATTGTCCTCGTTCACGGCAAGACCCACTTTTTTCGCTTCCTTATCCAGTCCAGAGAAGGCAGCGCTTACGGCGCGGTTGTTAAGGCCAATGATATCAATATCATCGGCATACGCCAGCAATTGCACGCTCTTGTAAAAGATTGTGCCATTGCGGTTTAGCTCTGCGAATTATCTCCAGCATCAGGTTAAAGAAATCGCACGAAAGGGAGTCACCCTGTCTGAAGCCTCGTTTGGTTTCAAATGGCTGAGAGAGATCCTTCCCGATTCTGACGGCGCTGTTGGTTTTGCTCAACGTCATTTGGCAAAGCCGTATAAGCTTTGCAGGGAAGTCAAATTCAGACATGGCGGCATACAGGCAACTCCTTTTTGCGCTGTCAAAAGCAGCTTTGAAATCGACAAAGAGATGGTGTGTGTCGATTTTTTTATCATTGGTCTTCTCCAGGATTTGGCGTATCGTGAAAATTTGGTCGATGGTAGACTTACCAGGTCTAAAGCCACACTGATAAGGTCCAATCAGTTTGTCTACGATGGGCTTCAGCCTTTCACACAACACGCTCGAAAGAACCTTATATGCGATATTAAGAAGACTGATTCCGCGGTAGTTGGTGCGGTTAGCGGGATCGCCTTTCTTGTGGATTGGGCAAAGCACACTTATATTCCAATCCGGAGGCATGCATTCGTCTGACCATATTCTGCATAAGAGCTGATGCATGCTTTTTACCAGCTCTTCTGTAATACTGCAATTTTATTTGTAATTCTACTTACTGTATAGATATAAGCAAAATGATTAATAAATTAATGAATGAAAGAAATGAATATAAATTACTAGCTGACCCGGCAGACGTTGTCCTGTCCAAACATTAACTTGTTTTCATTTATTAAATGTGACTCTCCCTTCTCATGTCAGCTCCACAACCTTCTTCCCGGACACTCCTCCTTCATCCTTTTCCTATGCTTTTCTCTTTTCATTTTGTTTTTCTAATTGTCATCTCTACCCCTATCCCTTTCCCAACCCCACTCCCAAAATGAATTAATATGGCTCCCCTTTAAAACTCTCATATTTAATTTAGACCCATTTTTTACAAAAACCTTCGAGCTCCACTTTTGGTTCACGTGTTGATCAATATCTAAAAACTTTGGTCTTATATGGGAAAAATACTAAAACATCTTAAATCACTTGCCACCCCTTTCATTTAATACTCATATCGCACCGAGGCACCCTCCTGGTTGACATTTTAATTAATATCTCGAAAACGGGGTCTCATATTGGACTGAAAAGTACACAATTTTAAAACACTTATCAATACCATTCGATGCCCATATTGAACGAACACTTAATAAGGTTACCCTGGTACACATTTTGAGCGATATCTCCAAACCATCTCGAGCTGATACGAAATCTCGCTTCCAAATTTAATTTTATTATGTCTAGCCGTTATCAAAATAAATGCTAACATAAATGAAGCAAAGTCGAAAAGAAGCCTGTGGCCTTACCCTTTCGTTTGATAGGTACCAATTTTGTGCGAATATTCGAAAGTTTACGCGCAACCCCATTTCGACCGGTAATTCTGTTATCGATAAATATATCGAAATGAACCGAAGTCCAAATGAAAGCTCTGGTCTTCCCCTGTCGTTTGATACCAATTTTGTGCGAGTATTCCAAACTTTACCCGAAACCACATTTTGACCGATAACTCTGTTATCGATAAATATATCGAAATGAACCAAAGTCCAAATGAAAGCTGTGGTCTTTCCTATTCGTTTGATATCTATTTTGTGCAAATATTCCAAAGTTTACCCGAACCCACATTTTGACTGATAACGCTGTTACCGATAAATATTTCCAAATGAACCAAAGTCCAAATGAAAGCTGTAATCTTCCCAATTCGTTTGATATCAATTTGGTGCAAATATTCCAAAGTTTACCTGAAAGCACATTTTGACCGATAACTCTGTTATAGATAAATAAATCGAAATGAACCAAACTCCAAATGAATGCTTTTGTTTGATACCAATTTTGTGCGAATATTGAAAAGTTTACCCAAACCACTTTTTGACCGATAACGCTGTTATCGATAAATATTTCTAAATGAACCAAAGTCCAAATGAAAACTGCAATCTCCCCAATTCGTTTGATATCAATTTTGTGAAAATATTCCAAAGTTTACCCGAAACCACATTTTGATCGATAACTCTATAATCGATAAATATATCGAAATGAACCAAAGTCCAAATGTACCCTGTGGTATTCCCATTTCGTCAAATACCAATTTTGTGCGAATATTCCAAAGTTTGCGTAAAACTACATTATAACCGATAACTATGTTATCGATAAATATATCGAAATTTCATGCTGCCTGTTGTAGACTCTATACTCCTAAGAATTTGTGTGCAAAATTTGGTAAAGATCGGGGCATTGGTTCAGACGTTAAAGAGCCACAAACATTAACTGTCAGTCACAAACTTCCGTTTTTATATATTAGTAAGATTATCTCAAAATTTGTAAGTTTTCAAAAATTGTGTGTGTTTCAGGCTCTAAAACGGACATGTTTCTCTTACTTACTTACTTACTTAAAATAGCCTTTAACCGCCTTGGCGATTTTGGCCGTCTGTCAGTGTCCATGCTTCTGCACCATATAGCAGGACTGGTACGATGAGTGACTGACTGACTTTTAGCTGTAATACCTGAACATTTCGTTTTGTTATTTTCATACTAAGGATCTCTGCTGATGGATCTTCTAAACCAATATAAATTTTTTTTCAAATAAATTAATTTACAATTTTTAAAACTTTTTTCAAGCAACTTTTACATAGTCTGAAAGCTGAAGCTTCCAGCTTTCCAACAAAAAAAAACCGTGTGCAATGTTTAGTATGTTTAGTATCATAACTATCAAACTAGTTACATATATTTAAAAATTAATTCCGTCAGTATATGTATGTGTTACTTGTAATAGTACAAAATTTATATTTATATGATAATTGCACGCGGTTATTTTGTTGGAAAGTTGTACGCTTCAACTTTAAGACTATGTAAAGGTTGCTTGAAAAAAGTTCCAAAAAATATACGTAAATTTACTTTAACAAAAATTATATTAGTTTAGGAGATCCATCAGCAGAGACCCTTAATATGAAAATAACAAAACGAAATGTTGAGATATCAGACGCTAAAGGTCAGGACTGAAGTCCATGAGAAATTCGTATGTTTATCTCTTGAGAAACATGTCCGTTTTAGAGCGTGAAAAACACGATTTGAAAACTTACTTATTTCGAGATAATAATTTATCTATAGGAAGTGAGTTTTTTGGCCGATGCACGGGTTAATTTCTTCTAGGATATGTACCTTTAATTTCTGAAAAAAATATAGTGGCTACTTAGAACAGTGAAGACGCCAGAGCCAGCTAAAATTGGGGAAAAAGGATAAAAATTACGTATTTTAGTACCAGGTTTTTAATACCAGGTTGTATGATTTACTATTTACTTTTAAACTACTCAGATATCTCCAAAAGAAACATGTGTACAGCAATAATAGGGTAAGGCTAAAAAGGACGTTTTTCAAACTTTAAAATTCGGACGTTTTTCAAACTTCGAATTCCTTTAGGACCCTAAAGAAGTGTCCCTCAAAGTTTCAGCGAAATCCGAGCTTTTGAATTAGACGTTTTCATATGGAATGTCTCCTTTTTACCACGCTTTTATTAGGTTCACTTGTATGTTTGTCTGTTTGTATGTATGTAAACTCTCGTTCGGTCTAAGCCCCAGTGGCCCAAAAGCCGTAAAATGTCCCTACAATATGGGTATCAAACGATAGGGGAAGACCCCAGGTTTCATTTGGACCTCGATATATTTCGATAAATTTATCGATAACTGAGTTATCGGTCAATATATGATTGCCCAAAAACCTAAAAAAATTCCTTACAATATGGGTATCAAACGAAAGGGGAAGACCCCAGGTTTCATTTGGACCTCGATATATTTCGATAAATTTATCGATAACTGAGTTATCGGTCAATATATGATTGCCCAAAAACCTAAAAAAATTCCTTACAATATGGGTATCAAACGAAAGGGGAAGACCCCAAGTTTCATTTGGACCTCGATATATTGCGATAAATTTATCGATAACTGAGTTATCGGTCAATATATGATTGCCCAAAAACCTAAAAAATTCCTTACAATATGGGTATCAAACGAAAGGGGAAGACCCCAGGTTTCATTTGGACCTCGATACATTTCGATAAATTTATCGATAACTGAGTTATCGGTCAATATATGATTGCCCAAAAACCTAAAAAATTCCTTACAATATGGGTATCAAACGAAAGGGGAAGACCCCAGGTTTCATTTGGACCTCGATATATTTCGATAAATTTATCGATAACTGAGTTATCGGTCAAAAAGTGGTTGCCCGTCATAATGCCTGCAATCTGGGTATCAAACAAAAGGGAAAGACCCCAGGTTTCATTTGGACTTCGATATATTTCGATAAATTTATGTGGTTGCCCGAAAAGCTTTGCAGGGAAGTCAAATTCAGACATGGCGGCATACAGGCAACTCCTTTTTGCGCTGTCAAAAGCAGCTTTGAAATCGACAAAGAGATGGTGTGTGTCGATTTTTTTATCATTGGTCTTCTCCAGGATTTGGCGTATCGTGAAAATCTGGTCGATGGTAGACTTACCAGGTCTAAAGCCACACTGATAAGGTCCAATCAGTTTGTCTACGATGGGCTTCAGCCTTTCACACAACACGCTCGAAAGAACCTTATATGCGATATTAAGAAGACTGATTCCGCGGTAGTTGGTGCGGTTAGCGGGATCGCCTTTCTTGTGGATTGGGCAAAGCACACTTATATTCCAATCCGGAGGCATGCATTCGTCTGACCATATTCTGCATAAGAGCTGATGCATGCTTTTTACCAGCTCTTCTGTAATACTGCAATTTTATTTGTAATTCTACTTACTGTATAGATATAAGCAAAATGATTAATAAATTAATGAATGAAAGAAATGAATATAAATTACTAGCTGACCCGGCAGACGTTGTCCTGTCCAAACATTAACTTGTTTTCATTTATTAAATGTGACTCTCCCTTCTCATGTCAGCTCCACAACCTTCTTCCCGGACACTCCTCCTTCATCCTTTTCCTATGCTTTTCTCTTTTCATTTTGTTTTTCTAATTGTCATCTCTACCCCTATCCCTTTCCAACCCCACTCCCAAAATGAATTAATATGGCTCCCCTTTAAAACTCTCATATTTAATTTAGACCCATTTTTTACAAAAACCTTCGAGCTCCACTTTTGGTTCACGTGTTGATCAATATCTAAAAACTTTGGTCTTATATGGGAAAAATACTAAAACATCTTAAATCACTTGCCACCCCTTTCATTTAATACTCATATCGCACCGAGGCACCCTCCTGGTTGACATTTTAATTAATATCTCGAAAACGGGGTCTCATATTGGACTGAAAAGTACACAATTTTAAAACACTTATCAATACCATTCGATGCCCATATTGAACGAACACTTAATAAGGTTACCCTGGTACACATTTTGAGCGATATCTCCAAACCATCTCGAGCTGATACGAAATCTCGCTTCCAAATTTAATTTTATTATGTCTAGCCGTTATCAAAATAAATGCTAACATAAATGAAGCAAAGTCGAAAAGAAGCCTGTGGCCTTACCCTTTCGTTTGATAGGTACCAATTTTGTGCGAATATTCGAAAGTTTACGCGCAACCCCATTTCGACCGGTAATTCTGTTATCGATAAATATATCGAAATGAACCGAAGTCCAAATGAAAGCTCTGGTCTTCCCCTGTCGTTTGATACCAATTTTGTGCGAGTATTCCAAACTTTACCCGAAACCACATTTTGACCGATAACTCTGTTATCGATAAATATATCGAAATGAACCAAAGTCCAAATGAAAGCTGTGGTCTTTCCTATTCGTTTGATATCTATTTTGTGCAAATATTCCAAAGTTTACCCGAACCCACATTTTGACTGATAACGCTGTTACCGATAAATATTTCCAAATGAACCAAAGTCCAAATGAAAGCTGTAATCTTCCCAATTCGTTTGATATCAATTTGGTGCAAATATTCCAAAGTTTACCTGAAAGCACATTTTGACCGATAACTCTGTTATAGATAAATAAATCGAAATGAACCAAACTCCAAATGAATGCTTTTGTTTGATACCAATTTTGTGCGAATATTGAAAAGTTTACCCAAACCACTTTTTGACCGATAACGCTGTTATCGATAAATATTTCTAAATGAACCAAAGTCCAAATGAAAACTGCAATCTCCCCAATTCGTTTGATATCAATTTTGTGAAAATATTCCAAAGTTTACCCGAAACCACATTTTGATCGATAACTCTATAATCGATAAATATATCGAAATGAACCAAAGTCCAAATGTACCCTGTGGTATTCCCATTTCGTCAAATACCAATTTTGTGCGAATATTCCAAAGTTTGCGTAAAACTACATTATAACCGATAACTATGTTATCGATAAATATATCGAAATTTCATGCTGCCTGTTGTAGACTCTATACTCCTAAGAATTTGTGTGCAAAATTTGGTAAAGATCGGGGCATTGGTTCAGACGTTAAAGAGCCAGAAACATTAACTGTCAGTCACAAACTTCCGTTTTTATATATTAGTAAGATTATCTCAAAATTTGTAAGTTTTCAAAAATTGTGTGTGTTTCAGGCTCTAAAACGGACATGTTTCTCTTACTTACTTACTTACTTAAAATAGCCTTTAACCGCCTTGGCGATTTTGGCCGTCTGTCAGTGTCCATGCTTCTGCACCATATAGCAGGACTGGTACGATGAGTGACTGACTGACTTTTAGCTGTAATACCTGAACATTTCGTTTTGTTATTTTCATACTAAGGATCTCTGCTGATGGATCTTCTAAACCAATATAAATTTTTTTTCAAATAAATTAATTTACAATTTTTAAAACTTTTTTCAAGCAACTTTTACATAGTCTGAAAGCTGAAGCTTCCAGCTTTCCAACAAAAAAAAACCGTGTGCAATGTTTAGTATGTTTAGTATCATAACTATCAAACTAGTTACATATATTTAAAAATTAATTCCGTCAGTATATGTATGTGTTACTTGTAATAGTACAAAATTTATATTTATATGATAATTGCACGCGGTTATTTTGTTGGAAAGTTGTACGCTTCAACTTTAAGACTATGTAAAGGTTGCTTGAAAAAAGTTCCAAAAAATATACGTAAATTTACTTTAACAAAAATTATATTAGTTTAGGAGATCCATCAGCAGAGACCCTTAATATGAAAATAACAAAACGAAATGTTGAGATATCAGACGCTAAAGGTCAGGACTGAAGTCCATGAGAAATTCGTATGTTTATCTCTTGAGAAACATGTCCGTTTTAGAGCGTGAAAAACACGATTTGAAAACTTACTTATTTCGAGATAATAATTTATCTATAGGAAGTGAGTTTTTTGGCCGATGCACGGGTTAATTTCTTCTAGGATATGTACCTTTAATTTCTGAAAAAAATATAGTGGCTACTTAGAACAGTGAAGACGCCAGAGCCAGCTAAAATTGGGGAAAAAGGATAAAAATTACGTATTTAAGGATAAAAATTACGTATATACCAGGTTTTTAATACCAGGTTGTATGATTTACTATTTACTTTTAAACTACTCAGATATCTCTAAAAGAAACATGTGTACAGCAATAATAGGGTAAGGCTAAAAAGGACGTTTTTCAAACTTTAAAATTCGGACGTTTTTCAAACTTCGAATTCCTTTAGGACCCTAAAGAAGTGTCCCTCAAAGTTTCAGCGAAATCCGAGCTTTTGAATTAGACGTTTTCATATGGAATGTCTCCTTTTTACCACGCTTTTATTAGGTTCACTTGTATGTTTGTCTGTTTGTATGTATGTAAACTCTCGTTCGGTCTAAGCCCCAGTGGCCCAAAAGCCGTAAAATGTCCCTACAATATGGGTATCAAACGAAAGGGGAAGACCCCAGGTTTCATTTGGACCTCGATATATTTCGATAAATTTATCGATAACTGAGTTATCGGTCAATATATGATTGCCCAAAAACCTAAAAAAATTCCTTACAATATGGGTATCAAACGAAAGGGGAAGACCCCAGGTTTCATTTGGACCTCGATATATTTCGATAAATTTATCGATAACTGAGTTATCGGTCAATATATGATTGCCCAAAAACCTAAAAAAATTCCTTACAATATGGGTATCAAACGAAAGGGGAAGACCCCAAGTTTCATTTGGACCTCGATATATTGCGATAAATTTATCGATAACTGAGTTATCGGTCAATATATGATTGCCCAAAAACCTAAAAAATTCCTTACAATATGGGTATCAAACGAAAGGGGAAGACCCCAGGTTTCATTTGGACCTCGATACATTTCGATAAATTTATCGATAACTGAGTTATCGGTCAATATATGATTGCCCAAAAACCTAAAAAATTCCTTACAATATGGGTATCAAACGAAAGGGGAAGACCCCAGGTTTCATTTGGACCTCGATATATTTCGATAAATTTATCGATAACTGAGTTATCGGTCAAAAAGTGGTTGCCCGTCATAATGCCTGCAATCTGGGTATCAAACAAAAGGGAAAGACCCCAGGTTTCATTTGGACTTCGATATATTTCGATAAATTTATGTGGTTGCCCGAAAACCGCAAAATTTCCTACAATATGAGTATCAAACGAAAGGGACATTTGACTTTGATAAATTTATCGATAACTGAGTTATCGGTCAAAATGTAGTTGCCCGAAAACCTTAAAATTTCCCTACAATATGGGTATCAAACGAAAGGGAAAGACCCCAGGTTTCATTTGGACTTCGATATATTTCGATGAATTTATCGATAACTGAGTTATCGGTCAAAATGTGGTTGCCCGAAAACCCCAAAATTTCCTACAATATGAGTATCAAACGAAAGGGACATTTGACTAAAAAGTAAAAAATAAATATAGTTTAAAAAAACTAAAACTCACGCTTTTATAGTGTAATGAACTAAAAAGTTGAAAATAATTTTAAAACCCCTACACAGTAGTCTTGTGGAAAAAGCGTGGCCCGCTTTGTGCCATAATTTTGGTATATCGAGCGCAAGACGCTTTTCCCACATAATGCTAGTTTTTTTACTACGCTTTCATTAGCTTTACTTGTACATATGTACATTCATATTTATCGATAACTGAGTTATCGGTCAAAATAAGATTGTACAATAATATTGAATGTGGGTATCAAACGAAAGTGGAGGCCAGAGGTTTCGTTTGCACTGCGGTATACTTCGATATATTTATCGATTACTTCATAACACATTTAACTAAAAAGTAAAAAATAAATATAGGTTAAAAAGCGAAAACACGCGCTTTTAAAGAATATAGCACTAAAAAGGTAAAAATAAATTAAATAAAAAACGAAGATTATGGAACAAAGCGGACCACGCTTTTTCCACAAGACTACTGTGTAGGGGTTTTAAAATTATTTTCAACTTTTTAGTTCATTACACTCTAAAAGCGTGAGTTTTAGTTTTTTTAAACTATATTTATTTATTAGAAAAATATTGTTGACATGTTTTTGTTTGCCTGCACTTTTTTAATTTTTCTGCACGGTTTTTTCACAATAGACAAACAAAAAAGACTCTGAAAAATATTTATATTTATATTTTATTTAATTATTTCACGAACAAATTTGTTTTTATATGAATTCGCGCACAAAACTATCAATATAAAAATGTAAACAAAAAATGTTCACATAAAATAAGAGCGAAACGTCCAAGTGACAAAAAACCTAAGAAATATAAACCGTTTCGTTTGTTTTTAGCTGCCTAGTTTGTATTTCATTATTTTTTTTTATACCTTTCATGAACATGAAATGGTATTATAACTTTGGTCCGATGTTTGTAAATATGAGAAGAAGAAGAGATAGACCCATCAATAAGTATACCGAAATGATCAGGATGACGAGATGAGTTGATTTAGCCATGTCCGTCTGTCCGTCTGTCCGTCTGTCCGTCTGTCTGTTTGAACGCAAACTAGTCCCTCAATTTTTGAGATATCTGGCTGAAATTTTGTATGTGGCCACCATTTTGTAATATAGGAATCATTTGTCGGAACTGACATGATCGGACCAGTATAACATATAGCCCCCATACAACCGATTGTTCAGATATAAGGTTTTTTGGCCAAAACTTCCGCAATTAAAAAGTTAGAAACGTAAAATTTCGCAACTCGAGTACTTTCTATTTATGTAGTGTATATAGTGAAAATCAACCAGATCGGGCAAATGTAACATATAGCCCCCATACAACCGATTGTTCAGATATAAGGTTTTTTGGCCAAAACTTCTGCAATTAAAAAGTTAGGAACGTAAAATTTTGCAGCTCGAGTACTTTCTATTTATGTAGTGTATATAGCGAAAATCAACCAGATCGGGCAAATGTAACATATAGCCCCCATACAACCGATTGTTCAGATATAAGGTTTTTTGGCCAAAACTTCTGCAATTTAAAAGTTAGGAACGTAAAATTTTTCAACTCGAGTACTTTCTATTTATGTAGTGTATATAGTGAAAATCAACAAGATCGGGCAAATGTAACATATAGCCCCCATACAACCGATTGTTCAGATATAAGGTTTTTTGGCCAAAACTTCCGCAATTAAAAAGTTAGAAACGTAAAATTTTGCGACTCGAGTACTTTCTATTTATGTAGTGTATATAGTGAAAATCAACCAGATCGGGCAAATGTAACATATAGCCCCCATACAACCGATTGTTCAGATATAAGGTTTTTTGGCCAAAACTTCCGCAATTAAAAAGTTAGAAACGTAAAATTTTGCAACTCGAGTACTTTCTATTTATGTAGTGTATATAGTGAAAATCAACAAGATCGGGCAAATGTAACATATAGCCCCCATACAACCGATTGTTCAGATATAAGGTTTTTTGGCCAAAACTTCTGCAATTAAAAAGTTAGGAACGTAAAATTTTGCAACTCGAGTACTTTCTATTTATGTAGTGTATATAGTGAAAATCAACAAGATCGGGCAAATGTAACATATAGCCCCCATACAACCGATTGTTCAGATATAAGGTTTTTTGGCCAAAACTTCTGCAATTAAAAAGTTAGGAACGTAAAATTTTGCAACTCGAGTACTTTCTATTTATGTAGTGTATATAGTGAAAATCAACCAGATCGGGCAAATGTAACATATAGCCCCCATATAAGGTTTTTTGGCCAAAACTTCTGCAATTAAAAAGTTAGGAACGTAAAATTTTGCAACTCGAGTACTTTCTATTTATGTAGTGTATATAGTGAAAATCAACAAGATCGGGCAAATGTAACATATAGCCCCCATACAACCGATTGTTCAGATATAAGGTTTTTTGGCCAAAACTTCTGCAATTAAAAAGTTAGGAACGTAAAATTTTGCAACTCGAGTACTTTCTATTTATGTTGTGTATATTGTGAAAATCAACCAGATCGGGCAAATGTAACATATAGCCCCCATACAACCGATTGTTCAGATATAAGGTTTTTTGGCCAAAACTTCTGCAATTAAAAAGTTAGGAACGTAAAATTTTGCAACTCGAGTACTTTCTATTTATGTAGTGTATATAGTGAAAATCAACCAGATCGGGCAAATGTAACATATAGCCCCCATACAACCGATTGTTCAGATATAAGGTTTTTTGGCCAAAACTTCTGCAATTAAAAAGTTAGGAACGTAAAATTTTGCAACTCGAGTACCTTCTATTTATGTAGTGTATATAGTGAAAATCAACAAGATCGGGCAAATGTAACATATAGCCCCCATACAACCGATTGTTCAGATATAAGGTTTTTTGGCCAAAACTTCTGCAATTAAAAAGTTAGGAACGTAAAATTTTGCAACTCGAGTACTTTCTATTTATGTAGTGTATATAGGGAAAATCAACAAGATCGGACAAATGTAACATATAGCCCCCATACAACCGATTGTTCAGATATAAGGTTTTTTGGCCAAAACTTCTGCAATTAAAAAGTTAGGAACATAAAATTTTGCAACTTGAGTACTTTCAATTTATGTAGTGTGTAGAGGAAAATCAAGAAGATCGGGTAAATATAACATATATTTAGCCCCATACAACCGGTTGTTCAGATATAAGGTTTTTTGGCCAATACTTCCGCATTTAAAAAGTTAGGAACGTAAAATATTGCACCTTTAGTACTTTCTACATATGTAATGTGTATAGTGTAAGTCAGTACAATTGAACACGTATAATATATAGCCTCCATACAATCGATTGTTCCGATAACTCGGATCCTATTATTTTGTAAGTTTTTTTTAAATTATAACAAAGATGTGTAATGTGTGTAGTAAATATAGTTAAATTGAAACAGGCTGTACTGGGGATCGAACAGTGAAAATCGTGACGCTTATTCATGAAAGGTATATAGCCTTCGGCACAGCCGAAGACAACTTTCCTTACTTGTTTTTTTTTTTTTTTGAGTAAAGCTATCATCCTCATACCAGTACTGAAACCGTATTATGAGTGAGAGTCACAAAAAAACTGCCCAAAAATATAAAAAAATTAAAGTGAAAATACCTACCCTGCAGTCAACTTAACTAGTTTTATACTAATCAAATACCAGTCAGCCAGGCGGCTTCAACTAGTTCGAGTTCTGTAATTTTTCGATATTAGCAACTGGTATTTTTAACACGGCGATGTCCTACGAGATGGCAATTGTCCTTCTCTGCATCAGCACCATACCGATTGGCTGACTAGTCAGCCTCTGCATCAGGAATATATCAGTTGATATACTTGTTATTACACACTAAAGTATCATACCATTTAAGATACTAGTTCGTATATACGTCAGGATCGTACCAGTTGAAAGAATAGTTCATATATACATCATAATCATACCAATTGGCAGACTACTTTATACACTCAGAAAAAAACGTCTCTGGATTGAAGAAAAACAGCTATCAAAACAAAGAAAAATGGTAACGAAACAGCGCTAAAGAAAACATATCCTCATTCGCATGTCCATCGTTTCTTTAAAATGAAGAAAATATACTTTCTTGTTTCTGAGAAAAATTTGCTTAAAATATAGAACCATTTATACATTTTAAGTATGTTTTGTATTCAAATTAAGTAATACTTTACTTTCAAATGAATATTTATTTTCTTAATACAAAGAAACATTTTTTTTTGGTTTAGAGAAATTTCATATATATTCGGAGTAAATTTTTTATTCAAAACGAGTAGTATTTTCTTCTGAATTGAAGACAATTTCCTTTTTTTCCTTTTGCATTTAATAAAACTCATAAAGGTTAGTTTTCATGAAACGAATATTTATTGAACTTTTTATTATTAAAAAAAGAATTTTGGTCGCAAGTATGACTGATTGTTTACAATGTACGTGTGGATTTTTGGATATTTTAATTCATTAGCATTTATAATTTTAAAGCTATTGCTTTTAGAATCTATTCGATAAGACAAATAGTGACGTTTGTACATTAAAATATTAATTAGTTCACAAAATAAAAATACGTCGTCTTCTATAACTAAAATTTCTAATACCTGATATGGTACAAAAGTTGGGTTGTTAAAAAATATAAAGTTGTCTCTTTTATATGTTGTGCCATATAGTTTAAAACTTGAGTGGCACATGCAATTTTTAAACTGTCTTCAGGTAATCATCATCATCATTTATTGGCGCTTAACCGCCTAAGCGATTTTGGCCGTTTCGTATCAAAGCACGCCAGTCATTCCTTTTTAGCGATAACCGACGCCAGTTGGAAACCCCAAGGGAGTTCAAGTCATCCTCCACCTGTTGTTTCCATCTCAGTCGAGGCCTCCCCCTTCCTCTGCTGCCGAATTCAGGCGACGATAGGAAAACTCTCTGTGCTGGAGCTTCTTTGTCCATTCGCATAACATGGCCCAGCCAGCGGAGTCTTTGGGCTTTAATTCGCTGGACTATGGTCAGATCTGCGTAGAGCTCGTACAGCTCATCGTTAAATTTCCTTCGATACTCGCCGTTGGCATCACGGGAAGGACCATAAATCTTCCGGAGAACTTTTCTCTCAAATACTCCAAGGGCCATCTCATCTTCTCTTGACATTGTCCATGAATCTGAGCCATACATCATGACAGGTATGATGAGAGACTTATAGAGCGTGATCTTTGTTCTTCGAGAGAGGACTTCTCCCGTGATATCACAAAACCAAGTAAGTGTCAGTTACTTGGTTTCGTCTTTCTACGAATTTTCGGAATCCTGTTAAAAAAATCTATCAGGGACATCGATCCGTTTCTTCCTATCTTGTTTCTAAGTACCTTAAACTAGAAAAGTTATAAAACCAAGTAACTTAAAATGCACTGGATCAAGAAATTAGTTCACAACAAAACCAAGTAACTCGTGTGCTTTTTCTAGTAACTGATAATTTTGCAACAAATACTACGCTTTTTTACAAAAAGTCATTAGAAATCAATTTCTTATCGTCACTCTAAGTTTCTGTTTTAGTTTCGATCTACTATCAATGCAAAAACCATTAAAACTCATTTGTTAATCAAGAATTATTAGAATTTCCTAAAAAAATGTATGTGATTATTTCCCAAAACCAAGTAACTTTTAAAGATGCTTCATTTATCTTATTGTTATAAGAAAAGTATTTGAGATAATTTTAAAATCATTACAGGGATAAACCAGGGAATATTATGTGATTTCAGCCCAGCATCAGATGGCGAATCAGAACACATTTTGCCAGAGGAGTAAGACCTTTTTTAAATAAATCTGAAAGTTGTGGTAGTGTAAGAGAATTTTTTAGTCTTGAGTCAGACGCAGGCCAAGAGCTTCTGTTTCCTCAAGTGCTTGCCTGATGGTGAGAATCTAGAAAATATATTCAACCTGGTTTCATCATTATTTATTGGCGCTCAACAGCCTAGGCAATTTTGGCCGCTTCCTATTAAACCACGCCAGTCGTTACTTTTTAGCGACAACTGACGACAATTGAAAACACCAAGGGAATTCAAGTCATCCTCCACTTGATGTTTCCAACTCAGTCGAGGTCTCCCCCTTCCTCTGCTCTCCAATTCGGGTGTCGATAGGAAAACTATCTGGGTTGGAGCTTCCTTGTCCATTCGCATAACATGACCCAGCCAGCAGAGCCTTTGTGCTTCAATTCGCTACAGTATGGTCAGTTCTGCGTAGAGCTCGTACAGCTCATCGTTAAATTTTCTTCGATACTCGTCGTTGGCATCTCGGGGAGGACCATAAATCGTCCGGAGAACTGTTCTCTCAAATACTCCAAGTGCCGTCTCATCTTCTCTTGACACTGTCCATGATTCCGAGCCGTACGTTAGGACTCGTATGATGAAAGACTTATATATCGTGATCTTTGTCTGTCGAGAGAAGACTTTACTTCCCAATTGCCTACTTACTCCGAAGTAATACTTGTTGGCAACAGTGATTCTCCTTTGGATTTCGACTATCGAGGAGAAAAAGGAAGGAAAATTTATTGTGAGACCCGGATTTGCTTCAGGCATGCAATTTCCTTTTTATGTGGAAGTGCACAACAAACCCAAGTAACTATCAACTTGCTTGGATTTGTCGTGAAACAAAATTGTTTTTTGTATGAAAGCCAAAAGTCGTAACAATCTAAATTCAAAGTTACTTGGCAGTTACGTGGGTTTGTTCTGAAACAAAAACTTTCTTTGTATGAAAGGTGAAAATCGTGTTTTTTAAAAATTCTGTAACTGTTTATATTGGCCAATAAATCCATAACTACGTCGCAAACAATTCCCTGCACATGTGCATAAAAATACTTTGGGGTCTTATCTTGCCATAATTGAAAAAGTTGTATAAACAAGTTGCTTTTTGCCGGAGATATGGCCTGCTACGCAAACCCTTAATTTCCCAACATTTTGAAAAAACTAGTTACTTGGTTTTGTTGTATCACGGGAGACTTTACTTCTCAATTGCCTACTCAGTCCAAAGTAGCACTTGTGATTCTCCGCTGGATTTCTAGACTGATATTGTTTTCGGTGTTGATACTGGTTCCCAAATAGACGAAGTCCCTCACAGTTTCAAATTTGTAACTATCAACAGTGACATGGCTGCCAAGGCGCAGGTGCGCCGATTCTTTCTTTGATGACAGCAAATACTTCGTCTTGTCCTCGTTCACGGCAAGACCCACTTTTTTCGCTTCCTTATCCAGTCCAGAGAAGGCAGCGCTTACGGCGCGGTTGTTAAGGCCAATGATATCAATATCATCGGCATACGCCAGCAATTGCACGCTCTTGTAAAAGATTGTACCATTGCGGTTTAGCTCTGCTGCTCGAATTATCTTCTCCAGCATCAGATTGAAGAAATCGCACGAAAGGGAGTCGCCCTGTCTGAATCCTCGTTTGGTTTCAAATGGCTCAGAGAGGTCCTTCCCGATTCTGACGGAGCTGTTGGTATTGCTCAACGTCATTTGGCAAAGCCGTATAAGCTTTGCAGGGAAGTCAAATTCAGACATGGCGGCATACAGGCAACTCCTTTTTACGCTGTCAAAAGCGGCTTTAAAATCGACAAAGAGATGGTGAGTGTCGATTCTCTTATCATGGGTCTTCTCCAGGATTTGGCGTATCGTGAAAATCTGGTCGATGGTAGACTTACCAGGTCTAAAGCCACACTGATAAGGTCCAATCAGTTTGTCTTCGATGGGTTTCAGCCTTTCACACAACACGCTAGAAAGAACCTTATATGCGATATTAAGAAGACTAATTCCACAGTAGTTGGTGCGGTTAGCGGGATCGCCTTTCTTGTGGATTGGGCAAAGCACACTTAAATTCCAATCCGGAGGCATGCATTCGTCTGACCATATTCTGCATAAGAGCTGATGCATGCTTTTTACCAGCTCTTCGCCTCCGTGTTTGAACAGCTCGGCGGGTAGTCCGTCTTTTCCAGGCGCTTTGTTGTTTTTGAGCCGGGATATAGCTATCCTCACTTCATCATAGTCAGGAGGTGGGACGAATTTTCCATCGTCAGGGATTGGGGTATCGGGTTCGACGTCTCCCTCGCAATTTAGCAGTGAGGAGAAGTGCTCCCTCCATAATTTAAGTACACTTTGTACGTCAGTTACCAGGTCGCCATTATTGTCCTTACAGGAGCTTGCCCCGGTCTTAAAACCTTCCGTCATCCGCCGGATCTTTTCATAGAATTTTCGGACATCATTCCTGTCAGCCAGCATCTCAAGCTCCTCACACTCACGCCTTTCGGCCTCACTTTTCTTTTTTCTGAAAAGGCGTCTCTCTTCCTTCTTTGCCTCACGATATTGTTGCCATACACTGCGGGTTGCGCCCGTTCGCAACGTCTCCTTGTAGGCAGCGTCCTTTTTTTTCGAGGCAGTTTTGCATTCCTCATCGTACCAGTTGTTCTTGCGGGCTCGCTGGAACCCTATAGTGGCCTCAGCGGCGGTACGCAATGAGTGAGAGATATGCTTCCATTGCTCGGTTACATCGTTAGGTCGAGGATTGCCCTCTGCGAGCAGGTGTGAGAGTCGAGTTGTGAAATTATCAGCTGTCTGTGTCATGCGCAGCTTCTCGACGTCAAACTTTCCTTCCGTTACTGTGCGCACTTTCTTCGTTGCACAGAGGCGTGTGCGTATCTTGGCTGCGACAAGATAATGGTCAGAGTCAATATTGGGACCACGCAGTGTACGCACGTCCAGAACGGTGGAGCTATGTCTGCCGTCAATCAAGACATGATCAATCTGGTTTCTAGTTCTTTGATCAGGGGACAGCCATGTGGCTTGGTGTATTCGCTTATGCTGGAACCTGGTACTACTGATGACCATATTGCGAGCAGCGGCGAAGTCAATCAACCTAGTGCCGTTGGGGGATGTTATATCGTGGAGACTGAATTTTCCAACTGTGGGACCAAAGACTCCTTCCTTTCCCAAGTTTATCGTAGACGGAGTCCTTCTCTGCGTCGTCCGTCTCCTCAGTCGGCGCATAGGCGCAGATAAATGTTATGTTGAAAAACCTCGCCTTGATGCGGATCGCAGCGAGACGCTCGTTCACAGGAGTGAACGCTAATACTTGGCGGCGAAGTCTCTTTCCCACCACGAATCCTACACCACGCGCTTTGCCGCGTGTCTGGCCACTGTTGTATACGTCACAAGGACCGATGGTCGTCTTTCCTTGCCCCGTCCATCGCATTTCCTGCAGGGCGGTGATGTCGGCCTTTGCGCCTACGAGGACATCAACCAGTCGGGCAGCGGTACCGTCCCTTGAAAGGGTCCGGACATTCCCGGTACTTGCCCTAATATCCAAATCATTATGCCTTATTCGTTTTGCCGGGTCGTCAACATTAAAGGGGGTTCTCATCCGAGGCTTTGCAATTGTTTTCATTGGAATTAAGTTTTTTATACATCTGTGATTTTATCAAAGTATTTTGAGGACTTTGGTTCATACTTTTCATTGCTTAACGAGTAAGTATTTTCCTTAAAATTAAAAATCATTTCAGAGAAAGGCATGCAAAATTTTAAAGCCAAATAATGTCCAATTGATTCTTGAAGTAATATTTTTCGAATATGATTTCAGTTGTCTATGCTTGGATTCGAATGGAAGCGTCCACATATATTTTAAGGGACCTGACATTTCAGCAGCAACAACGATTCCCTTGTGAAGCCGGCGTCTGAATAAAAAGTGCATTGTAATCGAAAAGGAAAACACATACAACACTTAAATATGTATCTAACTTACCACGAAAAATGCTAAGAAATATTTCACCATTCAATTTTAATAATATTTCTTCTAATTCTGCCATTTATATTCGTAAATTTATATTTTTTCCCGAGCTAAAACAAAACAACACGTATTAAGAAGAAAATTGCAAGAAATGTCTGCTGTTGCTTGCAAACGGTAAATTCAGAGTTACCATATGATTACATTGAAGCGCGTTAGAAAACATGTTGGTACATTTCGGTAACATATGTATAAATAAATAGGGGAAAAGTCACAGTCGATATAAAATGTGATTTTAAGTTAGTTAAAACTTTTGAAACAATTTTATATGTGCTATCTGTCAAAAATTCTTCAAATAAATTAAAATCACATTTTATTTCGACTATGACTATGCCCAATATTGTCTAATAACCGATTCTAAAAAATGTTACTTATAGTAGGATTTGCTTGAAATTTGGTGTGTAGGTAGGTGTGCCAACATTTTCTCAGAAATATACAGTACTTTTATAAAATTATATGAAAAACTATAGCACATTTCAAAAGAATAGGCCTTTTTTTCGACACGAGCTGCAAAAAAAAACGCTCGGTAGGATAAAATTTGCATGCAAAGCAACAACAAAACTAGGATAGTAAACCGAGTTTGTTGTTGCCTTGCATGCAAATTTTATCCTTCCGAGCGTTTTTTTGCAGCTCGTGTCAAAAAAGGCTTGATATCGTATTTTAAGAAAAAGAAATTTCATTTTATTACTTTTTCTAAGCAGTTGGTTTATAATTATGCATTTTTGTTTACTTCATGCAACAAATTCCTGATAAGCAAATAATGTTTCGTATTTTTTTCGTATTCAAAATTTAAATAAATTATGTATATATTAAAAGTTCTCTTTTAATTAGGGATGCACCCGCCAGTTTTTTTTTTTTTGCCATTCATAGAAATAGTATGTGCTGATTGGTTTTATAGTATGATACATATTTTAAATACTTAATCGTCTTTTTTTTTTAATTTTTTGACAAAGCGCCACAGAGGAAAATTTATAAACAAAACTTAAGCCTGCTTTTCCAATAAATTTAAATGAATGCGATTAAATATTTTATATTCATATTACTTTTCAGGTACGTAAATAATAGCAAACTTTTATAGTTGACTGTATTATCACAAACTAGTAATAACAGAACCTGTATTTTGGTAAAGTCTGAGCTAAACACCTTTCTATTACCCAACTACTCAAATGGTGACGTTACAGCTGCCAGCTTAACAGTCGGCAGCACCAGCCTAACGATGGCGTCGGTCTATATGCCCTATGACGCCGAAGAACCTCCTCCACAAAAGGAGGTGAAAGATCTGGTGGATAATTTCTGTACGGGCCATCTTATTATTGGAGCTGACGCTAATGCTCATCACGTCCAGTGGGGAAGCTCCGATATTAACGCTAGGGGCGAGTCTCTGTTTGACTACCTACTAACAACTAACCTGGTGGTTTGTAACGTGGGTAACGAGCCTACTTTTATAACTAAAGCTCGTAGGGAGGTTATAGACCTCACTGTTTGTAGCGAAGGCGCTTATGAGCGGGTCAGAAAATGGCGTGTTCTTGATGAGCATTCATTTTCTGACCATCGGTACATAGAAATTGTGTTAGACTTTATTGTTGAGCAGCCAGTTATGAAACGAAATCCACGCAACACTAACTGGCAGCTACATAACCAAATATTAGCTAGGGACCTACCAGTATTACCTCCACAAGCCCCCTCATCAGTGGGAGAACTGGATGATCTGGTAACGACCTTTACAACGGCGCTCTCAAATGCCCTAGAGCAGGCTTGTCCAGTACCAAAACCACGCGGCAAACATAGACCCCACTGGTGGTCTTACGACCTGGATTCGTTCCGTATATCATGCAGGAAGCAATTTAACAAGGCCAAGAGCATCGGTACGGAGCCTGAATGGCTCGAATATAAAGCTAAACTGAGGGCCTATAAAAAGGCTCTAAGGCAAGCGAAGAGAACTTCGTGGAGAACTTTCTGCACCGGGGTCGAAAAAGTCGATGATACAGCGAGACTTAGACGAGTGCTATCAAAAACTCAAACAGCCATTAGCTATTTACGGAAGCCTGACGGATCTTGGACCAGCACGGAAGGGGAAACCCTGGAGCTGCTCCTGAACACACACTTTCCGGGGAACTTGTATGATGCACCTGTAGCATCTGCAACAAACCTGGCGGTAAACATACCCATTACGGAGGAAAGGGTAAGGTGGGCAATCAAAAGCTTTGAGCCGTTCAAGGCAGCCGGGCCAGACGGGATTTTCCCCGCACAACTTATAAACACGCTGGAAATATCAGCTAAATGGCTGGTAGTTCTCTATTCAGCCTGCCTGGCTCTTAATTACATTCCGTGCTCCTGGAGAAGCGCCACGGTAGTCTTTATTCCAAAGGCTGGGAAGGCCTCACACTATGAGCCTAAAGACTACAGACCGATCAGTCTCTCGTCTTTTGCACTTAAAACCTTCGAGAGGATAATTAGCGATTATCTCTCCTCTACTATTGATAGCAACCTTATTTCTAGCTATCAACATGCATACACCAAAGGTAAATCAACGGAAACTGCGCTCCACAGCCTAGTCTCTATTGTTGAAAAATCATTGCACGAAAAGGAGTACTGTCTCGTGGCCTTTCTGGACATCGAAGGGGCTTTCAACAATATAAGGCCGGAGGCTATTAACACTGCTTTAACAAACCTGGGCATAAATAGGTCTCTTATTGGACTAATTGATCAACTACTAAAGGGAAGGAAAATAGTTTCTTCACTGGGAACAGTTGATCTTTCACGCTATGTCACAAGAGGAACGCCTCAGGGTGGTGTTCTCTCCCCGCTCCTATGGAACCTCACCGTAAACTCGCTGCTACGAGACACAAGGTGGGGGGGCGGGAAGATAGTGGCATATGCAGACGATTTAGCTATTGCATATAGGGGCAAATTCCCACAAACCCTGTGTGACTTGATGCAAGTAGCACTGCGAGAAGTTTCTTCATGGTCCTCTCGCTGCGGACTTAGCATCAACCCGGGAAAGGTGGAGCTTGTCCTTTATACCAGGCGGTACAAGATACCACCGCTGAACCTACCAGAACTAGATGGCGTGCGCCTGAACTTAGCTGATAAAGCCAAATTCCTAGGCACAGTTCTAGATAGAAAGCTTAACTGGAAGGAGAATGTCATCCAGCGCCAGAGGAAAGCGTGCATTGCACTTTACACGTGTAAAAGAGCCATTGGCAAAAAATGGGGGCTCAGCCCCAAAATTTGCAGATGGATCTACACTGCGATAATCCAGCCAATTATGCTGTATGGAGTCGTGGTATGGTGGCCTGCGCTAGGAAAGGCAACAAACCTAAATCTGTTAGGAAAAGTCCACAGATCGAGCATGATCTGTATAAGCGGGGCGTTAAGAACAACGCCCAATGAAGCTCTCCAGGCCATTCTTGGCTTTTTGCCACTCGATCTGGAAGGGTACCGGGCAGCAGCGGCATCGGCTCTGCGTCTAAGGGAAACGTCCGTCTGGGGCGCAAGCACTATTGGACACTCCTGCATTCTAAGATCTTACAGCTTTCTCCCTCTGAGCACAGATCGGTGTGCGACCACAACAGTCGGAGATTGTTGTTTTAGAATAAACATTCCCAGCAGGGAAGACTGGGAGAACATAGATCGGTGTCCAGCTACTAATGGCGGCACTTTTATATACACCGACGGCTCGAAGTTAGACGGCAGTGTCGGAGGAGGGGTTTACTCAAGGGATTTGGACCTAGAACTCTCCTTTAGACTACCTGATCACTGCAGCGTCTTCCAGGCTGAAGTTTCTGCAATCATGGACGCCGTGACTTGGATAGGTAAACGCACCATCGGACAGGATATCTGTATTTTCAGCGACAGCCAAGCGGCCATCAAATCCCTTGGCTCTTACTCGTTCAACTCTGAACTGACGCTCAGCTGTCGTCGATCTCTTCAAGAGATGGCCCAACAGAACCGCGTGAACCTCACATGGGTCCCGGGACACAGGGACATTGAGGGAAACTGTAGGGCAGACGAACTTGCCAGGCAGGGCACGACCAAGCAGATTCTTCAAGATAAAGAGCGCATAGGTATGCCGTTTGCCACGTGCAAGCTAATGCTGAAGGAGCATACACTCCGCGAAGCCAACGAAAGATGGCTACAAGCCCCAGGGTGCCGGATATCCAAGCAAACCTGGCCAAAATGCGATCTTAAAAGATCTAGACACATATACGCCCTAAAAAGGAAGGAAATCTCCATATTAATAGGTGTTTTAACCGGGCACTGCCTTATTGGTAGGCACGCAGCAAGGCTAGGCGTTCCCTACCGACGATGCTGCAGGAGTTGCAAAGATGATGAGGAAGAGGAAACGGTGGAGCACCTCATCTGCAACTGCCCGGCCTTAAGCGGAGCGAGAAGGCGCTCTCTGGGAGTTCCCTTCCTGGTTAGCTTAAGCCAGGTCGCGGAGCTAGACATAAAGGACTTGATGGCCTTCATCAAGTTATCAAAATGGTTCGAGGAGGGGTAGCGGTGTCGGTTAGGAGTGTCAGTCCCGGGTTTCGGCTATATGGAGAGTCCCAACAGCACTGGGATTTTCCATATGGCCGGGCCCCGGGACTGACTTTCCTAGTGTTTGGTGGTATCACAACGGGCCTTTTATTACTGGCCTAGGTGTGCCTTTGCGGCAGCCACTTCTACCTACCTAATAACATAATAGACTGCAACTCTTTATGCCCTTCCAGTAATAGAGCTGCTAGTACTCCCTTTGATTTCACGTTGCATTTTTGTATACTTTGGATATTTTGTATATGATAAGTGGCAACAGTGGCATCAAATCAGAACCACGAAGGAAAAGGCATACATCAAAATGTGCACCATGGTTGCATATTTCATGTAATTTTTTTCACATTTCATAGAAAAATTACTCATTATGGAGATTTTTAAGTGATTTTAAAAGTCTTCAAAATAGAGAAAGTTTTTCTTTGTTAGAGAGATGGGATTTTTTCTGAGTGTATATACATCAAAATCATACCAGTTGAAAGACTAGTTCATATATGCATCAGAATCATACCAGTTGGCAGACTAGTTCATATATGCATCAGAATCACACCTGTTGACAGACTACTTCGTATATGCATCAGAATCATACCAGTTGACAGACTAGTTCATATATGCATCAGAATCATACCAATTGACAGACTAGTTAAAAAAAGCATCGGAATCATGCCAGTGGTCATACTAGTTCATATATGCGTCAGAATCATACCAGTTGATATAGTAGTTCATTTATGCATCAGAATCATACCAGTTGACATACCAGTTCATTTAAGCATCATAATCATATCAATTGACATAATAGTTCAAATTTGCATCAGAAATATACCATTTGACATACTAGTTCATATATGCATCAGAATCTTACCAGTTGACATACTAGTTCAAATTTGCACCAGAAATATTCGTACCACTTGTCATACTAGTCCACGAATTTGACATTCATTCCAGTTGGTATACTAGTCGGTCTATGCACCAGTATCATAGTCAGCCTCTACATCAGCAATATACCAGTTTATCCTTTAGAAAGCAACGACTATTTGTATTTACCCAAACACGAAAAAGCATCTGTGAATTACAAGGTAAAAAATAAGCAGTTACAAGAGAAAAAGCAAAGCCATTGGCCTCTTCTGCATCAGCACCATACCAATTGGTATACTAGTCAGCCTCTGCATCAGCATTATACCAGTTGATATACTAGTTCATACACAGCCAAAAATGAGCTAAAGGCTCTGTGTTCGATTCTCGGTAAAGTCAACACAATTTTTTTTTATTCTATATTTTTTAAATTATATTGTTTATTGTATTTTTAATTTAATTATTTAATTCAACTTGCAATGGCTCCTTTCAAATTCCGCGTTCGTCAGGTTTGATTATATAGGTGAAGGCCCAATTGCATTCAACTTTGTAGGATCCACTTTCATACAAAGTTTTTTAAACGTAAAGCGAAGCGAAATTTTTGCAAATGCTAAAAAACGAGGCGCGCATTTGTCAAAGTTTTATGTAATTGGGGCTTTGGAGTTGTATTTTTAGGTAAGGTAAATTAAGGTTACTTACGGTTAAGTTAGTCGTCCACTGCGGAGTTCCGATCCCACATATGTATATCTATTATATATAAATGCGCAAACATAACAGGTTTCTCCCTTTTTTGCAATAACCACAATTCTAAGGTATATAAAATTTGGTATGTACCGATATGTCTCGCCGAGCAGGGTGTTCGACAACAAACCAAAAATTTAAAAAAATTGATTATAATATGATTTGAAAATCACACCACTACATGTGATATACACGCATTCGCTTTATAGAGCCGCTGTTATGGGTGTATGTATGTAGGTATGACCACTTGCATTGTTGTTTTGTTGGCAGCAATAAGATAACATGAGCCAGCGCGTCAACTTTATTGAGCTTAGGTACAAACAGTGTTTACAAAAACAAAATCTGTGCGTGGGGATTCAGAGAAGCAAATGCTTTTAAAAAAAAAAGCACAAATAAGCTAGATCATGCACAAGGCCCTTCGTGGCTAGACTTAGTGAAATAAAATAAAATGGAAAATTGATAAAATTAAAAAAAAAGTAAAATCAGAAATAGAAAAGTGATTGAAAGTAAAAAAAAATAAAATTTGTTGGATATGAAAGGAAAGGGAATAATATAAAATAAATAAAAATGAAACAAAATGAAATAAATAAAATATTAAATTAAGAAAACAATAGGAAAGGAAAGGGATGGATAAAAGGAAAATTAAGGTAAGTTAAGGTAAGGAACAGAAAATATGACAGAAAAATCAAAGGGAAAGGAAAGGAATGGAAAAGAAAAAAGGAAGGAAAGAAAGGAAATGTAATGTAGGGAAAGCAGTGGAAAAGAGAAGCAAAAGGAGAAAGACAAAGAAAGGAAAGAAGAAAAAAAGAACGGAAAGAAAAGGTAGCGAGGAAGAAGGTATGGAAAATAAATGAAAATAAAAAGAAAGAAAAATAAAGGAAAGAAAGGTAAAGAAAAGCTAAAAAAAATAAGTTAAGGAAATGAATGAAAGAAAAATAAAAGCAAAGGAGTTGCGGAAAGGAACAAAAGAAAATAAGGAAACGGTAGGAAAGGAAAGGTAAGGAAACGAAATGACAGGAAGGGAAATTTAAAAAAAAATTGAAAGAAAATAAAGGTAAGAAAAAAATAAAAGAAAAGAAATGAAATGAAAAAAAAAAATGAATAAAATGAAAGGAAACTAAAGGCAAAATGAATAGGAATGTATAGAAACCAAAAATATACAAAATATGAAAAAGAAAGGAAAATTTAAGAAATAGCAAAAAGGTAGGAAAATAAAATAAGGTTTTGTGGTTGAATTTCAACCACTGGGCGAACTCTAGTATAGATAAAAGTAAGTCTTATTTTTACATCAAAAAGAGTCAAAGTAAGACTGCTTTCATGCTGGGCCATACACTCGAGTTAAAGGAGCATTGTTAGAGTTAATTTATATTGTTGTTGTCAATATACTCAAGTTTACGCCGCAACTTAAAAAAAATGGCGGTTATATACCAACAGGTTGTCATAACCTCTAACGAGACTTTTGCGGAACATTCCAAACACACCTGGCCAAAATGGGATCATAAAAGATCTAGAGAGATCATATCTATCAGGGATATAGATCCGTTTCTTCCTATCTTGTTTCTAAGTACCTTAAACTAAAAAAATTATAAAACCAAGTAACTTAAAATGCACTGAAATCAAGAATTTAATTCACAACAAAATCAAGTAACTCGTGTTCTTTTTTGAGTAACTGAAAATTTTACAACAAATACTTGGTTTTTTTACAAAAACTCAATAGAAATCAATTTCTAATCGTCACTCTAAGTTTCTCTTTTAGTTTCGATCTCTTAGTAATGCAAAAACCATTAAAACTCATTTGATAATCAAGAATTATTAGAATTTCCTCAAAAAATGTATGGAATTATTTCACAAAACCAAGTAACTTTTAAAGATGCCTGATTTATCTTATTGTTATAAGAAAAGTATTTGAGATAATTTTAAAATTATTGCAGGGATAAAGCTAGGGAATATTATGTGATTTCAGCCTTGCATCAGATGGCGAACCAGAAAACATTTTGCAGCAGAAGTAAGGACTTTTTATACTATATCTAAAAGTTATGGTAGTGTAAGAGAATTTTTCCTCAAGTGCAGCCCACTAACGGTGAGAATCTAAAAAGTATATTCAACCAGGTTTCATTATTGTTCAATTGAAATCACGAAGGGAGTTCAAGTCATCCTCCAATTGTTGTTTCCAAAACAGTCGATGCCTCCCCCTTCCTCTGCTGCCCGATTCAAGTGTCGATTGGAAAACCTTCTGTGTTGGAGCTTCCTTGTTCATTCGCATAAAATGACCCAGCCAGCAAAGCCTTTGGGCTTCAATTTGCTACACTATTGGCAGTTCTGCGTAGAGCTCGTACAGCTCATCGTTAAATTTCCTTCGATGCTTCCCGTTGGCAACACGGGAAGGACCACAAATCTTCCGGAGAAATTTTTTCTCAAATACTCCAAGTGCCATCTCATCTTTTCTTGACACTGTCCATGATTCCGAGCCGTACATTAGGACTCGTATGATGAGAGACTTATATAGCGTGATCTTTGTCTGTCGAGATAGGACTTTACTTCTCAATTGCCTACTTACTTCGAAGTTACATTTGTTGGCAAGAGTGATTCTCCTTTGGACTTCGACTATCGAGGAGATCAACAAGGAAAATTTAGTGTTAGACCCAAAAAATAAAAAGGATTTGCTTCCTTCGTTTTTATATGAAAGTGTACAACAAACCCAAGTAACTATCAACTTGCTTGGATTTGTCGTGAAGCAAAATTTTTTTTTGTATGAAAGCCAAAAATCGTATAAATCTAAAATCAAAGTTACTTGGGTTCTGAAACAAAAACTTTTTTTGTATGAAAGGCGAAAATCGTGTTTTTTAAAAACTCTATAACTGTTTATGTTGGCCAATAAATCCATAACTAGGTCGCAAAAAATTTCTTGCTTGTGTATAAAAAAACTTTGGGGTCTTATCTTGTCATAACTGAAAAAAGTTGTATGAATAAGTTGATTTTTGCCGGGGATATGGGCTGCTACGCAAACCCTTAACTTCCCAAAAATTGAAAAAACTAGTTACTTGGTTTTTTTGTATCACGGGAGAGTTACTTTAACAAAAATTACCGTTCAAACAACCAAAATTTGGCCAACTTCAGAATAACAGCACGAGGTTGTTGATTCTACTAGTGCCTTTTTACCAGTTTCTTTTTTCTGTGAATATACACAAGAAATATAGCAGTTGACATACTAGATCATATATACCTCAGCATCATATTTGTATTTACCCAAACACGAGAAAGCATCTGCAAATTACAACACAGAGCCAAAAAGTTCACCTATAATCAAAGAGATCGACGTCTAAAAAAGCTTTTTGGCCGGGGAGAGTGAGTGGGGACAAATTTGAAGAAATTTGTGCTAGGAAATCTTCAAAATTTTTGCTTGAATTTCTTCTCAAATTTATTGAAAAGGAAATCGGCTAAAAACAAGGAGTTAGCTTCTTATTTATGAATTTTTTATGTACTTTTGTCAAAAGTTAGAAGAAATCTGCTTGTTTTTATAAGAAAACCTGTTTAAAGTAAATTAATGAGAACATCCTCTTATTTTCTCTAGATTCATATTGAATTTATTGAAAAGGGAAACTATATATTTTTAGAAGATCCCTTAATAATTCAAATTCAGGTATGCCTTCTTCGTGTATAATTCGACGCTACCAAACACAAGCACACGATAGCATCATGGTAGAGATCTCCGTTCAGCAGTTAATAATTCTTAGTTCGATTCGCGGTGAAGGCAATAAGGCAAGTGGACATGTGGTGAGGCAAAAAGAACAAAGGTGTAGGGGCCTATTACGGTTTGCGAGTCGAACAAAAATATGAGCGGCTCGCCGACATTTGTATTACCGACTGCGAGTCGCCCGGTAGCATTCGCCTCAAACTTCAAAATTAGCGAATGTAAAAAATTAAGCGATTACTGTTTGCGACTCGATCCAAATTCGTTCGCCGGAAGTGTCAAAATCTGGCGAACAGAATTTGAAGGTGACTAGGAGGAAAAATTTGATTTTATGGTCATATTGGGATTATTTGGGGGTCATTTTGTGGTAATTTCGTTGTTGTCATTTTGTGGTCATTTTGGACTAATTTCGGGGATATTTTGTTGTTATTTTATGGTCATTTTTGAAATATTTTGTTGTCATTTTGGGGATTTTTTGGGCTCATTGTGTGTTCATTTTGGGGTTATTTTGTGGTCATTTTGGACTAGTTTCGGGGATATATTGTTGTTATTTTGTGGTAATTTTTTGAATAATTTGGTGTCATTTTGGGGTAATTTTGGGAATATTTTGGAGTTATTTTGTGGTCATTTGGCACTAAATTTGATGATATTTCTAGGAAATTTTAGTTGTTATTTTGTGGTCATTTTTGGAATATTTTGGTGTCATTTTGGGAATTTTTTGGGCTCATTGTGTGGTAATTTTGGGGTTATTTTGTGGTCATTTTGGAATGGCTCGCAGATATGGGTGGTAGAAGGAAAACCTTTGTCGCCGAATATCAGGAAGAATTTCGGAATTCCCTTCAAATGCCAGAGATCGGACGGGGATTTAAAACCCCACCCGAAGCGGCATCAAAACACCCCCGGAGAGGGCAAACCAAGCTTTGCTGAAGTGACCATGGGCGGGATCGTAATAGGCATCCTTGATCGAGACAACGACAGTTTGGCCATCGCCAAAGACCGGTGGTGGTATGTCCTGTACGTAGCCGGAAGACCTAGTTACGACCTTTACAACGGCGCTCTCAAATGCCTTCGATAAGGCCTGTCCAGTGCCAAAACCACGCTGTAAACATAGGCCATACTGGTGGAGGAAACAATTTAATAAGGCCAAGAGCGTTCGCAAGGAGACAGGCGAAGAGAACTTTGTGGAGAAATGTTTGTACTGCGGTCGAGAATGTCGACTATACAGCGAAACTGAGACGAGTGCTCTCAAGAATTCAAACAGCTACATATAGGCTACTTGCGGAGACCTGCCGGATCCTGGACCATCTCGAAACCTCAAACGCTGGAGCTGCTCTTGATTACACACTTTCCAGAGAACTCGCATGTTGCACTCTTAGCACCTGCAACAAACCTGGCTGCACACATTTTCATCACGGAAGTAGGGGTAAGGTGGGTAATTAAAAGATTCGAGCCGTTCAAGGCTGTTGGACCAGACGGGATTATACTCGCACAACTCCGCACACGTTGGAAATGGTTGGTTTTTCTATATGCAGCTTGTCTGGCTCTTAACTACAATATTCAATAAAAACGTACAATAATAATAAATAATTGAAACTTCAGTTTTGTTCAATTTGAAGTTTTTTTTTACATTTGACGTTCACCGCTTTCTGTTTTTTGAACTGGCAACAAAATGTTTCAGGCGAACTAATTTGTTCGCTATCCATAATCATTCGAGCCAAGGCGAATTCATTTACATGGTGCCCGCAAGTGAACAGCTGATTGCTTGTTCTTCTTGTTTTCGCATACAGCAATTGTCATTAAAAGGAAATCGGAAACACGTTTATTTACACAAAACATAATTAAACTCACGAAATTGTGCGCGATGACCACGGTTTAAGTAAATGGTATATATTTAATAGCATTTATTGCCGAAACACGCAATAAATTTACTTTTCTAACAGCAATTGTTTGTAATTGAAAAGAAAACACGTGATTGTTGATATTTTGTATCCTCTTTCACTTTGACATTTTATGTACGGCGAACTGAAGCGAATATTGCCCAATTCGCCGTGCTACCACCATTTATGAATTCGCCTTGATTCGAGCTAGGCGACTCGCCAAATAAGGCGACTCGAATAACTCAAGCGACTCGCGAACCGTAATAGGCCCCGTAATTAGACGTTGGCAAGTTAAGTATACGATGGCATGGTAGTGTAGATTAGAATAGACTGTCTAGACATCTGGGTTGAGCGTTCATTTTTTTTTTTTTTAATTTGAAATATTAAAAAGAAAATCTTCTTAATATTATGTGATTATCTACTCAGTTTTATTAAAAAGAGACACCCAGTCATAATAAGACGGGCATCTTATTGGAAAAATATCATAGAGAAATCCTTCTGATTTAGAGGGCATTTTATGTGACTTTTTGCTCTGTGGGTGTAATAAGGCCTTATAATAATAATGTAGTATGAAATGGAATTTTTCGAATTAGTATTTTTCCAAAATAGATTAGACTTTTTCTGACTACACCTTTTTCAGTTTATATTCAGAAACTAAAAATTTATATTCAGAAAATTACAATCCATATTCAGAATTTCCATTTGATGTTCAGAAAAATGCAATTGAAAACTTCCTGAATATAAACTGAAAAAGGTGTAGTATGATTTCAACCCGAGATTCATACATACTTGCATACTAGTACGAACCAGGATTTTTCTGACTAGTATGAATTCGCCAGGCAGATTATAGTTGTAAACTAGTTTGTTTTCTGATTAGATTGGCATTGATTGGTTTAACCCCTTCGGGACTACTGGGATAATACATCCCAGCCAATTTCAAACTTCTGTATTTTCTATACTATGTAAGCTATTGCTTAAGAAAAACTCCCAAGAACAGATTTAAGTAATGTATTTGCGTTGTAAACAAAAAAAAAATTGATTTAAATCAAATTTTTGATAAAAATAGGGTAAGCTTTTGACGTGGGATTATTTGTCCCAACAAGTTTTTACGTGGGACTAATTGTCCCAATATGCTCTTAGATGGCGAAACGCAAGTTAGACTTGCTCAGGCTGTAACAATGCACTCTGCTACAAATGTTTTGGACCCTTCCATAAATAAGTTATTAATTACATTATATATAACCATTTTCAAAATAAAATACAGTGAATTATTCTTTAAATACACCTTTTACTAAATTTCTTTTGTGAACTTATAAAGCCTATTTGGATCATATATCCCACAGAAAATACTTATTGGGATTTTATATCCCACCCAAAAGGCTTATTGGGATTATATGTCCCAGGATAAAAGGACGATTTCCGGATTTTTGAGTATGCAGAACGTAATTTTTCAGCTCAATTTATAGGTATAACCATAATGTTTGGTACAGGATATACCCATTTCCCTTAAGGGTAATCCGCAAAGAACTAGTATAAAAACATCCATGCTGAGTAGTTTGGAAGTGATTAGTTTGAAGGTAGTCAGAAATTAACTAGTATAAATACACCACAAAATGTATAGTCAATGAACTATATTGTTTGCTGAGTAGTTGGACATTGACTGGTTTAAAGGTGATCAGAAATGAACTAGTATGAATACACCACAAAATGTATAGTCAATAAACTATATTTTTTGCTGAGTAGTCGGACATTGATTGGTTTAAAGGTGATCAGAAATGAATTAGTATGAATACACCACAAAATGTATAGTCAATGAACTATATTGTTTGCTGAGCAGTTTGGCCTTGACTGTTTTGAAGCTAATCAGTAATGAACTAGTATAAATACACCACAAAATGTATAGTCAATGAACTATATTGTTTGCTGAGTAGTTGGACATTGACTGGTTTAAAGGTGATCAGAAATGAACTAGTATGAATACACCACAAAATGAATAATCAGTGAACTATATTGCTTGCTGAGTAGTACGACATTGACTGGTTTAAAGGTGATCAGAAGTGAACTAGTATGAATACACCACAAAATGTATAGTCAATGAACTATATTGTTTGCTGAGTAGTTCGACATTGAATGGTTTAAAGGTGATCAGAAATGAATTAGTATGAATACAACACATATTGTATAGTCAATGAACTATATTGTTTGCTGAGCAGTTTGGCCTTGACTGTTTTGAAGCTAATCAGTAATGAACTAGTATGAATACACCACAAAATGTATAGTCAATGAACTATATTGTTTGCTGAGTAGTTCGACATTGAATGGTTTAAAGGTGATCAGTAATGAACTAGTATGAATACACCACAAAATGTATAGTCAATGAACTATATTGTTTGCTGAGTAGTTCGACATTGAATGGTTTAAAGGTGATCAGAAATGAACTAGTACGAATACACCACAAAATGTATAGACAATGAACTATATTGTTTGCTGAGTAGTCCGACATTGACTGGTTTAAAGGTGATCAGAAATGAATTAGTATGAATACACCACAAATTGTATAGTCAATGAACTATATTGTTTGCTGAGCAGTTTGGCCTTGACTGTTTTGAAGCTAATCAGTAATGAACTAGTATGAATACACCACAAAATGTATAGTCAATGAACTATATTGTTTGCTGAGTAGTTATAGTCAATTAACTATATTGCTGGCTGATTAGTTTGGCATTGACTGGTTTAACGCTAATCAGCAATGAACTAGTATGCATACGCCACAAAATGTATAGTCAATGAACTAGAATTTTTGCCGAGTAGTTTGGCATTGACTGGTTTTAAACCAATCAACAATGAACTGGTATGCATATGCCACAAAATGGTTAGTCAATGAACTAGTATGTTTGCTGAGTAGTTAGGAATTTGACTGCAGGGTAGTGTCATATAGCTATAAATAAAATTTGTAAATCGTCAAAAACATACATTTTCATTCAGCTATAGTAAAACTTTTTTTTTTAGAATTTTGTTACTGAGGTCAAAACGTAACCTCGCTCGACAATCTTTCATGAAAATTTTTCAGGGTACTTGTTTGTAAAAAAAATACCTATGTGCTCACCAAAAGAAGTGAGACACTAAAAAAAATCAAAACAGTTTGGAACGGTTCCGACTTTCTTTTTCAGATCAAAATAACGGTTACGCTTTCGGTTTCGATTTGAAAAATGAATCGGCTTTAATCCGCTGCGGTTACGGTTTTGGTTGCAGTCCTTTCACGGTGCACATCATTGTGAATAACAATAAGTGCGATTTGTTTACATTTTCTAGCGAATGATAGAAAGAAATAAGAAATTGGAAAGAGATGAGACAAAAGAGGAAAACAAAAACAAAGTGCCAAATTTATTTGCAATGAAGCCTTGTCAAATTATGGTCACTCAACTTAGGTCCACTGGGTAATGAATTTATCGGTGCACTGCAATAGAGCCCGCGGAAATAGCGCCCGCGGGCATTATTTCCTTAAAAAAAAAGAAGTAACGCCCACGGGCTTTGTTTCCTCATCGAAAAAGAAATAACGTCCGCCGAAAGAAGGCAAAAGCGCCCGTGGGCGTGAGCCTACGAACTCAAATCTGGAAAATTTGCACAATGATGCCTCTGGCAAGCGAGCGACGATATATTCTCACCCAAAAATCGTACAGTCGACTTTTACCCAGTATTTACGGGAAAGTGAACGCACTACAAAAAAGTCCCCAAAACTGTTTTCATTAGTATAACCATCACAAAGTTTTTCAAAGTCGAAAATTTACTAATTTCCGAAACCCATACGGTTTTTTTAAAATTTGTGTAGCTCAAAAACAGTTATTAAATAAGCGTAAGTTATTTAGATAGCAAATTCTTTTTGTAGGAAAAAGTTAAATGTATCACACCACAAGTTGGAAAGAGCAGCTCGGCTAAACATCTCGTTAGAGGTTATGATAACCTGTTGGTATATCGCCGCCATTAGTTTTTTTTTTTTTTAATGAAAAAAAACCGAATAAAACATGTGAAAATTTGACTTAAAATTGTTAGATTTAGGGGTACAAACATTGTACTTAATATTATAAAATATTTATATTAGATGTTTTAATGAAAAAAAGCGAATAAAATGTGTGAAAAGTTGATTAAAAATTTTTAGCCGTTTTTCCGGCCAAAATTATAAATTTTTTCACCGACATCTTTTTTTTAGTAGTTTTTTTTCCTCGATCTAGCCGGATTGCTGAAAAAATCTACCAACACTGCTGCCTTTGTTTAATGTGCGCGTACGTAGGTCCACTCTTCAAACAGAAACTTAAGTAAAAATTGTATGGACGAGTTTTGAGTATTTTTCTTTATTTTCTGTTGGATATTGAAAACCACCTCCAAAATATTTTTCTGTGTGCGCCACTGCGGACTAAAGATTTTTGTTCGACGATGGCCGGAATCCGGTCTGTTATGATTACCTCTGCATGAGATGTCAACCAACAACTAACTAACTACTTTCAACCAAAAAATAGCCAAAAGATAAATTCATTTTTTTTATATAATTTTTATTTATTTACTTTATATTTTCCATTCCTTTTTTAATTTCCCCATTTTACTCTAAGTGTAGATATCAAATTTATTCTTTAGAAACCAGCTACTAGCTGTTTGCCCAATACCGAAAAAGCACCTGGAAATTACAAGCTAAACCGAAAAATTAAACATATTTTCGGACTCCTCTGCATGACTTGTGACGTAGTTAGACGTTAGTTATTTCTGAGTTTGCTTAAAATGCACTATTTCCTACAATTGCCACAATATAGTTATTTATAAGCAGGGACTGAAACCGAAACCGTAACCGTAACCGATTAAAACCGATCCATTTTTCAAAACCGAAACCGAAACCGTAACCGTTATTTTGATCTGGAAAAGACCGAAACCGAAACCGTTTCAAAAGCCGGAACCGGTTCCAAATGGTTTTGAATTTTTTCAATACCTTACTTCTGTGAGTGGGCACATGAAGTATCTATTCATCTATCTATAAATGTTCAGGCTTGTCTCAGAAAGCGCCACTAATTTTAATGTTTTTAACGATTTATACATTTCATTTGGCTTCCATTTTAATATTTTTTTTTTAATAAAAAAGAGGAGTTAATTTTAAGAATTTGTTTTGCAGAAATTTCATCCATGCATAGCGTTAATAAAATGTATTATTGGCTGCAGGAAAAAAGTTATGAAAATTCAGACCTATTTCGTAGCTACATAGGTACTTGGGTATTTTCGTGTTTTTATTTGGAAACCGAAACCAGAACGAAACCGTAACCGAAACCGAAATAAATTTTGAAGAACGAAACCGGAACCGAAACCGAAACACGTTGCAAAACCGAAACCGAAACCGGAACGTTATTTTAATCGGTTTGCGACCTTGTTTATAAGCTATATTTTTTTTGCGATTGATATTTTTTTACTGCAGGGATATATACCCTGCAGCGAAAGCAACTAGTTGAAAACTACTTTACTACTAGTTGGTGCACCGGGACCAACTAGTCAGTGTTTTGTCTTTTTTCATATAAGCAACTGGTATTCTTTACGTGTTGATGTCCTACGAAATTTCAATTGTCAGACTTCGATCAGCAGGCGAATTCCAGAAATCTCCATCTCGTAAATGCAAAAATATGCTAAAATGCTTAAGCAAATGAACTCTCAGAATTTTAGGAGATGACGCTAATTTGCGATTCTGATCCACAAGCCGCCTAGCTATGATAATAGTGCGTTATCTGCACTATAGATGGCGCGAGGGCATCACTGCAAGATGTCAATCGATGAAATTTGACATAATGAAAACCAGCCTTTACAACTCAGAAAAAACCAGAAGTAAACCGAAACGCCCGAAGTTACTAGGTTACTAATCCCTTACATTGGAGCGTTACTCTACTTTTTTAATTACAAAATAAATTCCATTTTCGGTAAAAAGATTTGTGTTTGTTTATTAAAGTCGGTTAAGAACGAGAAGGTTAAAATTGCAGAATAGCAAATTTAGCTTAGTAGCTGTTAAAAACAGCTGAGCTACGTTATCTGGTTCATTTTGCATTCATTGCTTAAATATGCCAAAAAATGAAGCAAAGATGGAGATTTATAGCGATTTTCTTTCACTGGAATCGCAAAAGTAGCTATACTGGAATTCATGTACAGAACATACTAGTCATCTACTAGTCATGATATACTAGAATTATACTGGTTGTAAAATACTAGTCCCATACTAGTTCAACCTGGACTAGTATTATTTCCATAAAGTGAACTAGAACACATACTATACACTAGTATGAGATATACTAGCCCCATACTAGTTCAAAAAGCATTGAACCTGGACTAGTATGATTTCAACCAGAATTTTCATGACTTACCCTTTATTTTATCATTTGCCTTTATTTTCATGTTTATTCTTAAGAAAGCAGCGACTATTTGTATTTACCGTATCACTAAAAAGCATGTGTTTTTTAATTTTTTTATTTTTTAACTGATATGATTTCATACAGAAAAACCTAGTTGTATACTAGTATGGAATGGAAATTTCCTGACTACTATGGGTTCAGCCAGAAAATTCTAGTTGGTTTGGTGTCGAAATTCTGTATGTACAAAATTCTAAAAACGAAATTCTGCGTTTTAATAGGTTTGTTTACTGACCAAAAAAAAGTTCAGAGCAGGGCAGCTGTCAAAATAGAAATAGAGCAACTCAGAGCAGAAATGCCATGAAACACTTGAATCTCGATAGCTTCTTTTTATTTGTTTTTTTTTTTGTTTAAATCTTCAAAATTAATGCAAATTCACGTATACAAAAACATTGATTTTCTTGCAAGCTAATATTTTGAAGTTTTCAAAAATTTTTTTTCATGACTAACAATTGCTTCTCTGCTCTAACTTACTCCATAAAAAAAGCTAGGGCAGAAATTTGTGATCTGGATTACTCTAGTTTTGTTTTGAGCGTACTCATGAAATAAAAGATAGAGCAACCTAGAGCAAGAAAAGTGTTCGTTAAGCACAATTTTGTGAAATATCTCAATCTGGTGTAAGCTTTCTGGTTCTGCTTTCAAAAATTCTGCTTTCAAAAATTCTGCTTTCAAAATTCTGTATTACAAAATTCTGTATTACAAATACAGAACATTGTGGGATATTCGTTGTCAAAGTTAGTTATGGTTATTAGTCAGTTAAACTTTTTACACAATTTGAGTATATGCGCCCTATTGTTTGTGTACACTGGGCAAAAAAAAAAAATCGTTGATTTTCTTTTTAAGTAAGGTGAAAAAAATTACTGTAATGTTTTCAGATTTTTAAACTAAAGTCTAGAGGTATATCATCGCTAGTTTAGATTTTACAGACTTTACCGCGTACACAGAGCCAAAGGTACCTAATAAAATAGAACAAAAATGTTAAGATATCTGTATAGTTCAAGAAGATGTGCTTCTTATTATTGTAGAGACAGTATTTTTAATGTTATTAAGAAGATTTTCTTTTTAATATTTTAAATGAAAAATAAAATGATATCGCCCTCACCGAGAATCGAACTTACACTTTACGGAATGATAAACCCAGCTGTTAACCATCAGACCATCGCTCACTATTGATTGCCAGCGTCTAATTACTGATATGTGTATAGTTGTTAATGTTTTCAAAGGAAAATCACATAAATATAATTGAGAAGATTTCTTTTTAACATTTCAAATTAGGAAAAAAAGAGAGAGAATCGAACTTAAAATTTTTGGAATGCTAAACCCAGCTGCTAACCATCCGGCCATCGTATACTAATAATTGACAGCATCTAACTACACCTTTGTACTAAATGTATAGTTTTTATACCCAGCGTACTAGTACTAGTACAAGGGTATATTAATTTTGTTCACATAACGGTAGTTTGTAACGGCACAAAATAATCGAGATAGATATAGAGTTACATATATGAAAGTTCTTAGTTTGAAAAGAGGATTTTATTCAGGAATGTCCGTCCGTCCGTCCGCCCGTCTGTATACACGATAACTTAAGTAAAAATTGAGATATTTGCATGAAATTTTATATACAGGTTACTCTTTGGCCAAGGTAGGTTGCTATTGAAAATGGGCGAAATCGGATGATAACCACGCCCCCTTTTTCGATATCGAAAATTTCGAAAATCACACAAATTGAGATATCTCGGTAACTGAAATGGGTAAAATGATATAATTTCATAGGTGAATCACCCTGGTCATCCTCTTATGATTTCTCCATAAAATTTTTATAGAACGATGAAATTTGGCACAACGCATACTAGTATCGTTGGGAGTATACCTGATGAAATTGGATAAAATCGCCCTCCAACCATGCCCACTTTCGATATCGAAAATCACATAAATTGAAATAATTCGGTAACGGAAACTAGGTAAATTATCCCGTTCTAAAAATTACCGCTGGGTATTGAATGTACGGTTCACCCGAACTTAGACTTCCTTACTTGTTTTAATAAGAATTTCTTCTTAAAACCAAAGAGATTTCCTTATAGTTTTTTCTTCGTTTCCACCGATGCGACTACCCCTTTGCACAAAAACTGATCATGAATACAATCTTCTTAATTTTATTAGGCATTTTTGGCTCTGTGTATTTGGTATTAAAACGAAAAACCATTGTTGTGAAACACCATTTACTTGAATATATTTTTGGAGGAAATCGAATTCCCTACAAAAGTTGCATTGACTAAAATTTTCTCAGACTTACCGTTTTCTAGTATTCTAGCCTCAAAAATTAGCATGATTTTTCGATTGCTCATTTTTTCTTTCTTCCGTAAGAGTTTGTCTGCAAAATTTCGTAAAGATCGGGGCATTGGTTCAGACGTTAAAGAACCCCAAACATTCGCTGTCAGTCACAAACTTACGTTTTTATATATTAATAAGATGTCTTCGAGAATCTTTAAAATTCGGTGGCCGGAAAGAAGATCAAATGACGACCAGGGACCGCAAATAACAGTTGCTTTTATATTATACTAGCAGACCCGGCAGACGTTGTCCTGCCAAAAATTAGTCTACCTGCATTCTTATACCCACATCCCTTTCCCTATCCCTATCCCTATCCCTATCCCTATCCCTATCCCTATCCCTATCCCTATCCCTATCCCTATCCCTATCCCTATCCCTATCCCTATCCCTATCCCTATCCCTATCCCTATCCCTATCCCTATCCCTATCCCTATCCCTATCCCTATCCCTATCCCTATCCCTATCCCTATCCCTATCCCTATCCCTATCCCTATCCCTATCCCTATCCCTATCCCTATCCCTATCCCTATCCCTATCCCTATCCCTATCCCTATCCCTATCCCTATCCCTATCCCTATCCCTATCCCTATCCCTATCCCTATCCCTATCCCTATCCCTATCCCTATCCCTATCCCTATCCCTATCCCTATCCCTATCCCTATCCCTATCCCTATCCCTATCCCTATCCCTATCCCTATCCCTATCCCTATCCCTATCCCTATCCCTATCCCTATCCCTATCCCTATCCCTATCCCTATCCCTATCCCTATCCCTATCCCTATCCCTATCCCTATCCCTATCCCTATCCCTATCCCTATCCCTATCCCTATCCCTCATCCCTATCCCTATCCCTATCCCTATCCCTATCCCTATCCCTATCCCTATCCCTATCCCTATCCCTATCCCTATCCTCATCCCTATCCCTATCCCTATCCCTATCCCTATCCCTATCCCTATCCCTATCCCTATCCCTATCCCTATCCCTATCCCTATCCCTATCCCTATCCCTATCCCTATCCCTATCCCTATCCCTATCCCTATCCCTATCCCTATCCCTATCCCTATCCCTATCCCTATCCCTATCCCTATCCCTATCCCTATCCCTATCCCTATCCCTATCCCTATCCCTATCCCTATCCCTATCCCTATCCCTATCCCTATCCCTATCCCTATCCCTATCCCTATCCCTATCCCTATCCCTATCCCTATCCCTATCCCTATCCCTATCCCTATCCCTATCCCTATCCCTATCCCTATCCCTATCCCTATCCCTATCCCTATCCCTATCCCTATCCCTATCCCTATCCCTATCCCTATCCCTATCCCTATCCCTATCCCTATCCCTCCCTATCCCTATCCCTATCCCTATCCCTATCCCTATCCCTATCCCTATCCCTATCCCTATCCCTATCCCTATCCCTATCCCTATCCCTATCCCTATCCCTATCCCTATCCCTATCCCTATCCCTATCCCTATCCCTATCCCTATCCCTATCCCTATCCCTATCCCTATCCCTATCCCTATCCCTATCCCTATCCCTATCCCTATCCCTATCCCTATCCCTATCCCTATCCCTATCCCTATCCCTATCCCTATCCCTATCCTATCCCTATCCCTATCCCTATCCCTATCCCTATCCCTATCCCTATCCCTATCCACCTATCCCTATCCCTATCCCTATCCCTATCCCTATCCCTATCCCTATCCCTATCCCTATCCCTATCCCTATCCCTATCCCTATCCCTATCCCTATCCCTATCCCTATCCCTATCCCTATCCCTATCCCTATCCCTATCCCTATCCCTATCCCTATCCCTATCCTATCCTATCCCTATCCCTATCCCTATCCCTATCCCCTATCCCTATCCCTATCCCCTATCCCTATCCCTAT
>CAXKVI010000002.1:48594704-48725188 GCA_964058755.1 Campiglossa producta
CCAAATCCCTACCTATCCCAATCCCTAACCCAAGACCCTATCCCTATCCCTATCCCTAACCTCCCTAACCCATCCCTATCCCTATCCCTATCCCTATCCCTATCCCTATCCCTATCCCAACACATCCTATCCCTATCCCTAACCCTATCCAATCCCTATCCCTATCCCTATCCCTCTCCCTATCCCTATCCCTATCCCTATCCCTATCCCTATCCCTATCCCTATCCCTATCCATCCCTATCCCTATCCCTAACCCTATCCCTATCCCTATCCCAATCCCTATCCCTATCCCTATCCCATCCCTATCCCAATCCCTATCCCTATCCCTATCCCTATCCCTATCCCTATCCCTATCCCTATCCCTATCCCATCCCTATCCCTATCCCTATCCCTATCCCTATCCCTATCCCTATCCCTATCCCTATCCCAATCCCTATCCCTATCCATCCATCCCTATCCCCATCCCTATCCCTATCCCTATCCCTATCCCTATCCCTATCCCTATCCCCTATCCCCTATCCCTATCCCTATCCCTATCCCTATCCCTATCCTATCCCTATCCCTATCCCTATCCCTATCCCTATCCCTATCCCTATCCCTATCCCTATCCCTATCCCTATCCTATCCCTATCCCTATCCCTATCCCTATCCCTATCCCTATCCCTATCCCTATCCCTATCCCTATCCCTATCCCTATCCCTATCCCTATCCCTATCCCTATCCCTATCCCTATCCCTATCCCTATCCTATCCCTATCCCTATCCCTATCCCTATCCCTATCCCTATCCCTATCCCTATCCCTATCCCTATCCTATCCCTATCCCTATCCCTATCCCTATCCCTATCCCTATCCCTATCCCTATCCCTATCCCTATCCCTATCCCTATCCCTATCCCTATCCCTATCCCTATCCCTATCCCTATCCCTATCCCTATCCCTATCCCTATCCCTATCCCTATCCCTATCCCTATCCCTATCCCTATCCCTATCCCTATCCCTATCCCTATCCCTATCCCTATCCCTATCCCTATCCCTATCCCTATCCCTATCCCTATCCCTATCCCTATCCCTATCCCTATCCCTATCCCTATCCTATCCCTATCCCTATCCCTATCCCTATCCCTATCCCTATCCCTATCCCTATCCCTATCCCTATCCCTATCCCTATCCCTATCCCTATCCCTATCCCTATCCCTATCCCTATCCCTATCCCTATCCCTATCCCTATCTATCCTATCCTATCCCTATCCCTATCCCTATCCCTATCCCTATCCCTATCCCTATCCCTATCCCTATCCCTATCCCTATCCCTATCCCTATCCCTATCCCTATCCCTATCCCTATCCCTATCCCTATCCCTATCCCTATCCCTATCCCTGCTCCTATCCCTATCCCTAGTTCAAGCACTCGTCAAAACCTTTCATTTGACACCCATATTGTGGAAACCCCGTCTAGGGCCACATCTCGTCCATATTTTGGGCAATTCTTCGAAAACGGGGTCTCATATGGGACTAATAACTACACCATGTTAAAGCACTCGTCCACACCTTTCATTTGACACCCATATTGTAGGAAACCCGTCTAGGGCCACACCCGGTCCATATTTTTGGCAATACCTCGAAAACAGGGTCTCATATGGGACTAATAACTACACCATGTTAAAGCACTCATCCACACCTTTCATTTGACACCCATATTGTAGGAAACCCGTCTAGGGTCACTCCCGGTCCATATTTTGGGCAATACCTCGAAAACGGGGTCTCATGTGGGATTGATAAATACACCATGTTAAAGCAGTCGTCAACACCTTTCATTTGACACCCATATTGTGGAAAACCCGGCTAGGGCCACATCTGGTCCATATTTTGGGCAATTCTTCGAAAACGGGGTCGCATATGGAACTAATAACTACACCATGTTAAAGCACCCGTCCACACCTTTCATTTGACACCCATATTGTAGGAAACCCGTCTAGGGCCACACCCGGTCCATATTTTTGGCAATACCTCGAAAACAGGGTCTCATATGGGACTAATAACTACACCATGTTAAAGCACTCATCCACACCTTTCATTTGACACCCATATTGTAGGAAACCCGTCTAGGGCCACACCCGGTCCATATTTTTGGCAATACCTCGAAAACAGGGTCTCATATGGGACTAATAACTACACCATGTTAAAGCACTCATCCACACCTTTCATTTGACACCCATATTGTAGGAAACCCGTCTAGGGCCACACCCGGTCCATATTTTTGGCAATACCTCGAAAACAGGGTCTCATATGGGACTAATAACTACACCATGTTAAAGCACTCATCCACACCTTTCATTTGACACCCATATTGTGGGAAACCCGTCTAGGGCCACACCCGGTCCATATTTTTGGGAATACCTCGAAAACGGGGTCTCATATGGGACTAATAACTTCACCATGTTAAAGCACTCGCCAGTACCTTTCATTTGATACCCATATTGTATGAACACGTTATAAGGTTACCCTGGTCCACATTTTGCGGGATATCTCCAAAACCTTCCCGGATTTTTATACTTTTTTTGGCCATAAACCATGTCGCGCTCAATCAAAAACTATGTGCAAAATTTCGTTTAATAACTACGATATAACCGCTACTGTCACCGATAAATAAACAAAAAATAACCAGTACTGTCACCGATAAATAAACAAAAATAGCAAGAAACAACCAAAATGTCGTGCTATGGGGAAAATGAGACAAATATATGGTGGATTAACAACCAAAATAATTAAAGATTGCATGGGAGGTACCACGCCCCCTTTTTCGATAACCCCAAGTTTTATGGGTGAGAATGGTGTTGTTATCCTATAGCTCTATACCAATTTTCATGTTCCTACCTTAAACACTTTTGAAGATATTCACCTTGAAAAATTCAGTTTGTATGGGAGGTGCCACGCCCCCTTTTCCGATTACCCCTTCATTTATGTGTAAGGCTTTTGATATCATATAGGTCTATACCAATTTTCAGGTCCCTACCTTGAACCCTTTCACAGATATTCTGCTTAAAAAATTTAGTTTGTATGGGAGGTACCACGCCCCCTTATTGGATAACCCCCGGTTTTATAGGTGAGATTGGTGCAGTTATCCTGTAGCTCTGTACACGGCTAAAAAATTTAACCTAAATTTTAAACCCGTATAAAGATTAATCAATTTCTCAAACTTTTTTGTACAATATTTCAAACCGTCCAAATACCTACAAAGATTTTCAATTTCTTTTGGTTTCGATTTAAAATCTAAATGAAAAAGCTGTCTAAATTTTTTATTTTTGGTTTGTTTTAATGTAATTGAATTTTTCCCACAAAAACTTCATGTGCGTCATAGCTAAGCGGTAGAGCAGTCGGCTGTGACTCCTGCGCGTTTTCGTTCGAGTTCTGTCTTATTGTGTTATTCTTAAAACTTTTCGGTCTAAAATTTAAACTTTTAGGTTTGAAAATTCAAATTTATTTGTGAAAGCCTATTCAAGATTGAATTTTGCCAACAACATTTATGTGTGCGATGTAGCTCAGTGGTAGAGCAGGCGGGCATGATGCGGGGAGTCTTGGTTCGAATTCCCGCCAACGGACAAAAAATTTATTTTATCTTTAAAAAATTGTTAAAACATTTCTTGTTTATAATTGAAACCCGATTCCTTTAGCCAATTTTCATGAAAACTGGTATAGATTGAATTTGAAGCCAAATTTGGTTTGGTCATATATGTAGTCCAAAAAAGTTTAAAATTTAGGTTCAAATTTTTAGCCGTGTACCAATTTTCATGTTCCTACCTTAAACACTTTTGAAAATATTCAACTTGAAAAATTCAGTTTGTATGTGAGGTGCCACGCCCTCTTAATATTTTGTTCTGATTTTAAGACATGACCTACGCGTGGTAATAACAAACAAATCCCCCAAAGGAAGTATTTCATTTGGTTCAGCCGTTTTCGAGTTTTAGCGTTACAATTATACACCATTTCATTTTTATATATATAGATAAGTTGGTTATAATAGTTATTGTTCAATTTTTAAATTTCGATCGGGATGGTGAGCTGAGTTGATTTAACCATCTCCGTCTGTCCATCTGTCTGTCTGTTTGAACGCAAACTAGCCCCTCAGTTTTTCAGATATTTGGCTGAAATTTGGTAAGCGGCTACCATTTTCTAATATAAAAATCATTTTTCGGAACCAGCAAGACCAGACCGATATCACATATCGCAACCTAAGTGAAAAACCGTCACAACTCAAAATTTTTTTAGGTCGATTTTTTGGCATAGATCGTCTAATCAAAAATTGTATTTTTTTCTTTTTGACTATTATCGTTACTCTTTAAAGAGCACAGTGATAGGTACCGAGCTTTTTAAAATCAAATAACTATTGTGCGATCCCGAAGCGTTTAACTGAAGGTTTCTCCGATTTTGATTTGTGACTCTTTTTGATTTAGTGTGCGATAGCTTCCATAAATCGACTGTTCCGATAAATGGATTTTGGTATATAACTCCTATAATTAGACAGGTAGGAACGTGAAATTTCATAGCTGTTGCTCTTTTAGAATGTGGAATTTCGATGTTAATAAAGTTAAAGAAAAAAAAACTTTTTTAAAAATAAGCTTTTATTATTGGTTTATAAAATTAACTAAAAAGTAAAAAATAAATTGACTGTAAAGGAGTATAACACTTTATAAGTTCATTGTAACCTTTAAAGATAATTTGGCTTCTTCGTCTGCCACAAAATAATTCCATATTGTACATAATTATATATTTCCAACATTAAAACTTTACACCTAAATTATTAAATCTACCAGTATATATCACATTCCTAATTTTATTAATAATAAAAGCGTGTTAAATTTCGATAGCAAGAAAAGAAGGTCCTGAATGTTCTTAATTATACCATCAAATAGAAAAGAAGGTCCTAAATGTTCTTAATTATACCATCAAAATTTAACACCTGAATGTTCTTAATTATACCATCAAAATTTAACACGCTTTTAAGATTTAATAATTTAGGTGTAAAGTTTTAATGTTAGAAATATATAATTATGTACAATATGGAATTATTTTGTGGCAGACGAAGAAGCCAAATTATCTTTAAAGGTTACCATGAACTTATAAAGTGTTATATTCCTTTACAGTCAATTTATTTTTTACTTTTTAGTTAATTTTATAAACCAATAATACAAGCTTATTTTTAAAAAAGTTTTTTTTTTTCTTTAATTTTATTTTTTACTTTTTAGTTCGGTTTATCAACAAGAGGCAATAATGTCGCAGCGACATCAATCGGCTGCTAGCAGCAACAGAAACCATAGAATCTTTCACAATAAAGCCGCGTGGTTAATAAAGTTACTTTTGGGATATTGGAATAAAGACTAAACTAAACGATAAATGGGATTTTTGAAATTAAGCTAATTTTTTTATTTACTGTTAGCGAAGCCTGAACGATGATGAAAATTTGCAAAATCCCATCTTAACTGCAAGTTAGTACAATATCAAAAGCAAAATTTCCTGGAATGAAAACTTTCGAATATCTCTACTCGTGCGCCACCTATCGGAATTATTTTTTTGTTATTTTGCGTGGAGGCAGAAAACTAAACTAATTAATTAGAACTGCGTTTCAATAATAATTAGCTGTTTCCTTTTTTCTTCAATTTAATGATTCAAAATCAGCAGAGCCAACTTTTTATGCGCCATCTGCATATCAATAAAGAGTAAAAGAATTCGCCGCGTGGTAAGTAAACGTACTTTTGGAATACACCACGCGGCGAATTCCAATCTTCTTTCTATGGCAATAGGGAAAAACGACTAAACTTGGGTGATGATTGGATTTTTGCAAATAAAGCAATATTTTAGATTTTTTTTTGTATAATGCATTGTCAGTAAAACCTGATCGATGGTGAAAATTTCAAAACCCCAGCTCAACGGGGAGTTAGTTCAAAATCGAAAGCAAAATCTCTGTAAATTAAATTTTTTTTCTACCCATGCGCCACCTATCGGAATTATTTTTTTATTATTATTTTTTTATTATAGTGCATTGGGGTATAAAACTAAGCGATGATGAAAATTTCAAGATCCTACCTCAACGGGAAGTTCGTTGAAAAACGAATTAATCGACACTGAATTTTTTTTTTTACAAAAATATTTCTTTTCATGGTAGTAATACATGTTACGAATTTTAGCTAAATCGGACCATAAATGCGAATTTTGAAAATATAGCGACCCACGCGCCACCTATCGAATTTTTTTTTATAATTTTGCATTGTCATCGGGGTTATACATGGGTGCACAATTTCAGATCAATCGGACACCGGGAAGTGTATCAAATTTAGCTTGCAAGATTTGATAACAGACAGCCGTCAGGTGAAACTAAATAAAAGCTTATAATAAAGCGACTCACGCGCCACCTAGCGGGTCCAATTTTTTTTTAACATTTAGAAATTAATTAAGTAACACACACGTAAAATGTCAGTCAAATCGGTCCATAATTACGATTTTGAGTTTTCATTACCGCTATCTCAGCCCCACCTAGCGGATTTTTTTTTTACAAAAATATTTCTTTTCATGGTAGTAATACATGTTACGAATTTCAGCTAAATCGGACCATAAATGCGAATTTTGAAAATATAGCGACCCACGCGCCACCTATCGAAATTTTTTTTTTATAATATTGCATTGTCATCGGGGTTATACATGGGTGCAGAATTTCAGATCAATCGGACACCGGGAAGTGTATAAAATTTAGCTTGCAAGATTTGATAACAGACAGCCGTCAGGTGAAACTAAATAAAAGCTTATAAAATCAATGAGTGTGGACCAATATAACACATCGCTCCCACATAATGGATTGTTCCGATAAACGGGGTTTGGGGTATAACACCTTCAATTGAAAAAAGAATTGCAAAATTCCAAAAAATTGTTACTTACTACATATGTACGTAATGTGAACCGTTAAATTCAGTAAGATTGGACCAATATAATATATAGGCCCATATATTCGATTGTTCAGATAATTTAGTTATGAGCTAAAGTTAAACTCCCACAGGCAATTTTGAGGAGCGAACAGTGTAAATTGTGACGCTTATTCAGGAAAGGTATATTGCCTCCGCACAGCCGAAAACAGCTTTTCTTACTTGTTTTCATACAAAATCCAAAATAAAAGTTTTCCACGAACGAAAATAACTCTTATTTTGTGATCAAAATTTAAAAATAACTTTTATTTTGCGATCGAAATTTAAAAATTGGGAGACAACTTTTATTTTTTAAATCTTTTCACCAATCGATAACGATAGTAATAAGTACTTCTTATGAAAGTAACGCTACCCCTTCGTAATGATTTTTTTGGTTAAAGTTTTGTTTAATAACTATTAATTGCGGTTCCTGATGATGACTTATGGTCTCGAACAAAACAACCTAAAACTGTTGACCTTTTATAACTATAGACAGAAAATTATTATGATGCAGTCCACAGGGAAGTCGGCGACCTGGATCAGCAGCGAAAACCTGCTGCAGAACTGTGGATAAAGAACTAGCAGGATACGCGTGAAATATTATGACTAGAACGGCGCCAAATAGAATATCTCCCGTGATATCACAAAACCAAGTAAGTGTCAGTTACTTGGTTTCGTCTTTCTACGAATTTTCGGAATCCTGTTAAAAAAATCTATCAGGGACATCGATCCGTTTCTTCCTATCTTGTTTCTAAGTACCTTAAACTAGAAAAGTTATAAAACCAAGTAACTTAAAATGCACTGGATCAAGAAATTAGTTCACAACAAAACCAAGTAACTCGTGTTCTTTTTCTAGTAACTGATAATTTTGCAACAAATACTACGCTTTTTTACAAAAAGTCATTAGAAATCAATTTCTTATCGTCACTCTAAGTTTCTGTTTTAGTTTCGATCTACTATCAATGCAAAAACCATTAAAACTCATTTGTTAATCAAGAATTATTAGAATTTCCTAAAAAAATGTATGTGATTATTTCCCAAAACCAAGTAACTTTTAAAGATGCTTGATTTATCTTATTGTTATAAGAAAAGTATTTGAGATAATTTTAAAATCATTACAGGGATAAACCAGGGAATATTATGTGATTTCAGCCCAGCATCAGATGGCGAATCAGAACACATTTTGCCAGAGGAGTAAGACCTTTTTTAAATAAATCTGAAAGTTGTGGTAGTGTAAGAGAATTTTTTAGTCTTGAGTCAGACGCAGGCCAAGAGCTTCTGTTTCCTCAAGTGCTTGCCTGATGGTGAGAATCTAGAAAATATATTCAACCTGGTTTCATCATTATTTATTGGCGCTCAACAGCCTAGGCAATTTTGGCCGCTTCCTATTAAACCACGCCAGTCGTTACTTTTTAGCGACAACTGACGACAATTGAAAACACCAAGGGAATTCAAGTCATCCTCCACTTGTTGTTTCCAACTCAGTCGAGGTCTCCTCCTTCCTCTGCTCTCCAATTCGGGTGTCGATAGGAAAACTATCTGGGTTGGAGCTTCCTTGTCCATTCGCATAACATGACCCAGCCAGCAGAGCCTTTGTGCTTCAATTCGCTACAGTATGGTCAGTTCTGCGTAGAGCTCGTACAGCTCATCGTTAAATTTCCTTCGATACTCGTCGTTGGCATCTCGGGGAGGACCATAAATCGTCCGGAGAACTGTTCTCTCAAATACTCCAAGTGCCGTCTCATCTTCTCTTGACACTGTCCATGATTCCGAGCCGTACGTTAGGACTCGTATGATGAAAGACTTATATATCGTGATCTTTGTCTGTCGAGAGAAGACTTTACTTCCCAATTGCCTACTTACTCCGAAGTAATACTTGTTGGCAACAGTGATTCTCCTTTGGATTTCGACTATCGAGGAGAAAAAGGAAGGAAAATTTATTGTGAGACCCGGATTTGCTTCAGGCATGCAATTTCCTTTTTATGTGGAAGTGCACAACAAACCCAAGTAACTATCAACTTGCTTGGATTTGTCGTGAAACAAAATTGTTTTTTGTATGAAAGCCAAAAGCCGTAACAATCTAAATTCAAAGTTACTTGGCAGTTACGTGGGTTTGTTCTGAAACAAAAACTTTCTTTGTATGAAAGGTGAAAATCGTGTTTTTTAAAAACTCTGTAACTGTTTATATTGGCCAATAAATCCATAACTACGTCGCAAACAATTCCCTGCACATGTGCATAAAAATACTTTGGGGTCTTATCTTGCCATAATTGAAAAAGTTGTATAAACAAGTTGCTTTTTGCCGGAGATATGGCCTGCTACGCAAACCCTTAATTTCCCAACATTTTGAAAAAACTAGTTACTTGGTTTTGTTGTATCACGGGAGATATGCTCCAACAGGACTTGAGGAAAATGATGATGATGATGAATATTAAGCTATTCAATGCTGCACGCTTTTAACTCATCTAAAACTGCCATTTTTTAATTTAAATCATTTTATTTTATAACCGGCAAAGTTCTGCTATCTGTAAGAGATTTCACAGTTAGACCGACTTTTCCGAGAAAAAATTCAACTAAGGGTGGATTTCTCGACTGCCAGTTAACGTCAAAGTTCACTGTCAATTCACTGTCAGTTTAACAGGCAGTTCATTTGCCCTTTATTTACACGGCTAAAAAAATTAACCTAAATTTCAAACCCGTATAAAGATTAATCAATTTCTCAAACTTTTTTGTACAATATTTCAAACCGTCCAAATACCTACAAAGATTTTCAATTTCTTTTGGTTTCGATTAAAAATCTAAATGAAAAGCTGTCTAAATTTTTTATTTTTGGTTTGTTTTAATGTAATTGAATTTTTCCCACAAAAACTTCATGTGCGTCATAGCTCAGCGGTAGAGCAGTCGGCTGTGCCTCCTGAGCGTTTTCGTTCGAGTTCTGTCAGCTGCCACATTTTTTTAGTTTTATTTTATTGTTAAAACTTTTCGGTCTAAAATTTAAACTTTTGGGTTTGAAAATTCAAATTTATTTTTGAAAGCTTATTCAAGATTGAATTTTGCCAACAACATTTATGTGTGCGATGTAGCTCAGTGGTAGAGCAGGCGGGCATGATGCGGGGAGTCTTGGTTCGAATTCCCGCCAACGGAAAAAAAAAATTATTTTATCTTTAAAAAATTGTTAAAACATTTCTTGTTTATAATTGAAACTCTATTCCTTTAGCCAATTTTCATGAAAACTGGTCTAGGTTGAATTTGAATCCAAATTTGGTTTGGTTATATATGTAGTCCAAAAAAGTTTAAAATTTAGGTCCAAATTGTTAGCCGTGTAACAGAAGGATGAACTGCCCGATAAAATTTAAAGTGAGCGTTAAGTTGACTGCTCGTTGAGAAATCCCCGCTAAATAATTAATATTTGTAAAAAGTGCTTATAATCTTGAAAGATGAAAGTGATATTCAAAACTTTTACTTTCCCCGGAAATCAGTATGTTTGTATGTATGCGAGCAAGTATAGTTCGCATCGTCAATCAAATTGATTGTGCTGATTAAGATAACAATTGAGTTAAATCATACTTTTCTGCACCCAAAAAATACCAAAATCATTGTCAAACAAAACTTGACGCCATTAAGTTGCCCTAAACTTGAATAAAGAAGACAAATCAAAGTTTTATTTTATGTTGAGTTTTAACTTTGCGAAATAAACTTTTACAAACTTTCACAGAATACTTTTAAATCCTAAACAAACGTTTGTTGGTATTTATACTCGCATTCACATTAAGCTTTACGAGCGTATTATATTGGCAATAAGGAAGGCATGGGAAATTGTGTGAAGATTAAAACACCAAAAGTGGCATTGTTAAAATATCACAGCCACAAAAGCGCAAACAGGCAATCATCTGCGCGGGCAGAGTAAACGAGACATAAAAGAAGAATTAAAAAAAAAAAAAAAAACAGATTTATGTAAAACTGTTACAGCTGGGTAAAAAATTGCTTTAAGTGAAACGATTTGAGCTCGTGAGCAGTCGGATTGAAAAGTTTTGTGCATGGAAATTGACAGCATCTCAATTTCGGGAAGTTTTTCAAATGAACTTTTATAAAATATTGAGTTAGCATTTTACTTTCGCTTTTAATTTTATAAAATTTATAATATTTTATGTTTACCTAGATACGGAATGTACTACATTCAATGTAGAGCAAAATGTATTCACTATATATTTAAAGATAAATCTTCGAAAATGTATATATAATACTTTCCTGAAAATTTGAATCTTCAAAAACATTGAGACGTTTTTTTGTGCCAACTCAAACCACCTATTAAGAAACGCCCTAAATATATAATAAGACGTTACTGACAGTTGTCAATAATTCTAATTCTCATCATCATCATCATTTATTGGCGCTTAACCGCCTAAGCGATTTTGGCCGTTTCGTATCAAAGCACGCCAGTCATTCCTTTTTAGCGATAACGGACGCCAATTGGAAACCCCAAGGGAGTTCAAGTCATCCTCCACCTGTTGTTTCCATCTCAGTCGAGGCCTCCCCCTTCCTCTGCTGCCGAATTCAGGCGACGATAGGAAAACCTTCTGTGCTGGAGCTTCTTTGTCCATTCGCATAACATGGCCCAGCCAGCGGAGTCTTTGGGCTTTAATTCGCTGGACTATGGTCAGATCTGCGTAGAGCTCGTACAGCCGTTGGCATCACGGGAAGGACCATAAATCTTCCGGAGAACTTTTCTCTCAAATACTCCAAGGGCCATCTCATCTTCTCTTGACATTGTCCATGAATCTGAGCCATACATCAGGACAGGTATGATGAGAGACTTATAGAGCGTGATCTTTGTTCTTCGAGAGAGGACTTCACTTCTCAATTGCCTATTCAGTCCAAAGTAGCACTTGTTGGCAAGAGTGATTCTCCGCTGGATTTCTAGACTGATATTATTTTCGGTGTTGATACTGGTTCCCAAATAGACGAAGTCCCTCACAGTTTCAAATTTGTAACTATCAACAGTGACATGGCTGCCAAGGCGCAGGTGCGCCGATTCTTTCTTTGATGACAGCAAGTACTTCGTCTTGTCCTCGTTCACGGCAAGACCCACTTTTTTCGCTTCCTTATCCAGTCCAGAGAAGGCAGCGCTTACGGCGCGGTTGTTAAGGCCAATGATATCAATATCATCGGCATACGCCAGCAATTGCACGCTCTTGTAAAAGATTGTACCATTGCGGTTTAGCTCTGCTGCTCGAATTATCTTCTTCAGCATCAGATTGAAGAAATCGCACGAAAGGGAGTCGCCCTGTCTGAAGCCTCGTTTGGTTTCAAATGGCTCAGAGAGGTCCTTCCCGATTCTGACGGAGCTGTTGGTATTGCTCAACGTCATTTGACAAAGCCGTATAAGCTTTGCAGGGAAGTCAAATTCAGACATGGCGGCATACAGGCAACTCCTTTTTACGCTGTCAAAAGCGGCTTTAAAATCGACAAAGAGATGGTGAGTGTCGATTCTCTTATCATGGGTCTTCTCCAGGATTTGGCGTATCGCGAAAATCTGGTCGATGGTAGACTTACCAGGTCTAAAGCCACACTGATAAGGTCCAATCAGTTTGTCTACGATGGGCTTCAGCCTTTCACACAACACGCTAGAAAGAACCTTATATGCGATATTAAGAAGACTAATTCCGCGGTAGTTGGTGCGGTTAGCGGGATCGCCTTTCTTGTGGATTGGGCAAAGCACACTTAAATTCCAATCCGGAGGCATGCATTCGTCTGACCATATTCTGCATAAGAGCTGATGCATGCTTTTTACCAGCTCTTCGCCTCCGCGCTTGAACAGCTCGGCGGGTAGTCCGTCTTTTCCAGGCGCTTTGTTGTTTTTGAGCCGGGATATAGCTATCCTCACTTCATCATAGTCAGGTGGTGGGACGACTTTTCCATCGTCAGGGATTGGGGTATCGGGTTCGACGTCTCCCTTGCAATTTACAAAAGATCTAGAGGGATCATAAAAGATCTGAATACAGTTACTTCAACAAAAAATACCGTTCAAACAACCAAAATTTGGTTAAGTTCAGGATAACAGCACGAGATTGTAGATTTTACCAGTGCCTTTTTTCTGTGTATATACACAAGAAATATAGAAGTTGACATACTAGATCATATATACATCAGCATCATATTTGTATTTAGCCAAACACGAAAAAGCATCTGTGAATTACAAGAGAAAAAAAGAAGCAAACCAAAAATTTCAAATAATGTTTGCATAGTACCATGTACTACAATAGATCGTACTAATGGTTGCGGTGTAATAAGGCCTTATAATAATAATGTAGTATGAAATGGAATTTTTCTAAAATAGATTAGGCTTTTTCTGACTACACCTTTTTCAGTTTATATTCAGAAAGTAACAATTTATATTTAGAAAATTACAATTCATATCAGGATTTCCATTTGATATTCAGAAAAATACAATTGACATTCAGAAAATTACAATTGATATTCAGAAAACTTTCTGAATATAAACTGAAAAAGATGTAGTACAATTTCAACCCGAGATTCATACATACTTGCATACTAGTACGAACCAGGATTTTTCTTACTAGTATAATTTCGCCCAGCAAATTATAGTTGCAGACTAGTATGTTTTCTGATTAGATTGGCATTTATTGGTTTAAGGGTAATCAGCAAAGAACTAGTATAAAAACATCCATAAAATGTATAGTAAACGAGCTAGGTGTCTGCTGAGTAGTTTGGAATTGATTAGTTTGAAGGTATTCAGAAATTAACTGGTATGAATACACCACAAAATGTTTAGGCGTAGAACTATAATGTTGCTGAGTAGTTTGGCATTGACTGGTTTAAAGCTAATCAGAAATGAACTAGTATGAATACACCACAAAATGTATGGTCAATGAACTATATTATTTGCTGAGTAGTTCGACATTGACTGGTTTAAAGGTGATCAGAAATGAACTAGTATGAATACACCACAAAATGTATGGTCAATGAACTATATTATTTGCTGAGTAGTTCGACATTGCCGGATTTAAAGGTGATCAGAAATGAACTAGTATGAATACACCACAAAATGTATAGTCAATGAACTATATTGTTTGCTGAGTAGTTTGGCCTTGACTGGTTTGAAGCTAATCAGCAATGAACTAGTATAAATACACCACAAAATGTATAGTCAATGAACTATATTATTTGCTGAGTAGTTCGACATTGCCTGATTTAAAGGTGATCAGAAATGAACTAGTATGAATACACCACAAATTGTATAGTCATTGAACTATATTGTTTGCTGAGTAGTTTGGCCTTGACTGGTTTGAAGCTAATCAGCAATGAACTAGTATAAATACACCACAAAATGTATAGTCAGTGAACTAGAATTTTCGATGAGTAGTTTGACATTGACTGGTTTTAAAAGTAATCAACAATGAACTGGTATGCATATGCCACAAAATGGTTAGTCAATGAACTAGTATGTTTGCTGAGTAGTTCGGAATTTGACTGCAGGGATACCTGCTGACAGACTACTTCTTATATGCATCAGAATCATACCAGTTGACAGACTAGTTCATCTATGCATCAGAATCATACCAATTGACAGACTAGTTAAAAAAAGCATCGGAACATACCAGTTGTCATAATAGTTCATATATGCGTCAGAATCATACCAGTTGATATAGTAGTTCATTTATGCATCAGAATCATACCAGTTGACATACCAGTTCATTTATGCATCATAATCATATCAGTTGGCAGACTAGTTCAAATTTGCATCAGAAATATACCATTTGACATACTAGTTCATATATGCATCAGAATATTACCAGTTGACATACTAGTTCATATATACATCAGAATCATACCAGTTGACATACTGCTCAGTCTATGCGGGAGGACATACTAATCATTATGCTCATTCAGATCGTACCACTTGTCATACTAGTCCACGAATTTGACATTCATTCCAGGTGGTATACTAGTCGGTCTATGCACCAGTATCATAGTCAGTCCCTACATCAGCAATATACCAGTTTATTCTTTAGAAAGCAGCGACTATTTGTATTTACCCAAACACGAAAAAGCATCTGTGAATTACAAGGTAAAAAAGAAGCAGTTACAAGAGAAAAAGAAAAGCAATTGCCCTCTTCTGCATCAGCACCATACCAATTGGCATACTAGTCAGCCTCTGCGTCAGCATTATACCAGTTGATATACTAGTTCATACACTGCCAAAAATGAGCTAAAGGCTCTGAGTTCGATTCTCGGTAAAGTTAACACAAGTTTTTATACCTTTCATGAACATGAAATGGTATTATAACTTTGGTCCGATGTTTGTAAGTATGAGAAGAAGAAGAGATGGACCCATCAATATGTATACCGAAATGATCAGGATGACGATATGAGTTGATTTAGCCATGTCCGTCTGTCCGTCTGTCTGTCTGTCTGTTTGAACGCAAACTAGTCCCTCATATGCCGTTTGCCGAAGGAGGTGCTGAAGGAGTACACACTCCGTCAAGCCAACGAAAGGTGGCAACAATCCCCAGGGTGCCGGACATCCAAACAAACCTGGCCAACATGGGATCATAAAAGATCTGAATGCAGTTACTTCAACAAAAATGACCGTGTAAACAACCAAAATTTGGTCAACTTCAGGATAACAGGACGAGATTGTTGATTTTACCAGTGCCTTTTTACCAGTGCCTTTTTACCACTGCCTTTTTTCTGTGTATACCCTGCAGTCAAATTCCGAACTACTCAGCAAACATACTAGTTCATTGACTAACCATTTTGTGGCATATGCCTACCAGTTCGTTGTTGATTAGTTTTAAAAGCAGTCAATGCCAAACTACTCAGCGAAAATTCTAATTCATTGACTATACATTTTGTGGCGTATGCATACTAGTTCATTGCTGATTAGCGTTAAACCAGTCAATGCCATGCTACTCAGCAAACAATATAGTTCATTGAATATACATTTTGTGTTGTATTTATACTAGTTCATTGCTGATTAGCTTCAAACCAGTCAAGGCCAAACTACTCAGCAAAAAATATAGTTCAATGACTATACATTTTGTGGTGTATTCATACTAGTTCACTTCTGATCACCTTTAAACCAGTCAATGTCGAACTACTCAGCAAACAATATAGTTCAATGACGATACATTTTGTGGTGTATTCATACTAGTTCATTTCTGATCACCTTTAAACCAGTCAATGTCCAACTACTCAGCAAAGAATATAGTTCATTGACTATACATTTTGTTGTGTATTTATACTAGTTCATTGCTGATTAGCTTCAAACCAGTCAAGGCCAAACTACTCAGCAAGCAATATAGTTCATTGACTATACATTTTGTGGTGTATTCATACTAGGTCATTTCTGATCACCTTTAAACCAGTCAATGTCGAACTACTCAGCAAACAATATAGTTCATTGACTATACATTTTGTGGTGTATTCATACTAGTTCATTTCTGATCACCTTTAAACCAGTCAATGTCGAACTACTCAGCAAACAACATAATTCATTGTCTATACATTTTGTAGTGTATTCATACTAATTCATTGCTGATCACCTTTAAACCAGTCAATGTCCAACTACTCAGATAACAATATAGTTCATTGACTATACATTTTGTGGTGTATTTATACTAGTTCATTGCTGATTAGCTTCAAACCAGTCAAGGCCAAACTACTCAGCAAACAATATAGTTCATTGACTATACATTTTGTGGTGTATTCATACTAGTTAATTTCTGATCACCTTTAAACCAGTCAATGTCGACCTACTCAGCAAACAATATAGTTCATTGACTATGCATTTTGTGGCATATGGGTACCAGTTCATTGTTGATTAGCTTTAAACCATTCAATGCCAAACTACTTAGCGAAAATTCTAGTTCATTGACTATGCATGCATTTTGTGGTGTATTCATACTAGTTCATTTCTGATTTCCTTTAAGCCAGACATTGCCAAACTACTCGGCAAACAATGTAGTTCATTGACTGTACATTTTGTGGTGTATTCATACTAGTTCATTTCTGATTAGCTTTAAACCAGTCAATGCTAAACTACTCAGCAACATTATAGGTCTACGCCTAAAAATTTTGTGGTGTATTCATACTAGTTAATTTCTGACTACCTTCAAACTAATCAATTCCAAACTACTCAGCAGACACCTAGCTCGTTTACTATACATTTTATGGATGTTTTTATACTAGTTCTTTGCTGATTACCCTTAAACCAATCAATGCCAATCTAATCAGAAAACATACTAGTATACAACTATAATTTGCTGGGCGAAATAATACTAGTCAGAAAAAACCTGGTTCGTACTAGTATGCAAGTATGTATGAAACTCGGGTTGAAATCATACTACACCTTTTTCAGTTTATATTCAGAAAGTTTTCTGAATATCAATTGTAATTTTCTGAATGTCAATTGTATTTTTCTGAAAATCAAATGGAAATTCTGTAACTGCATTCAGATCTTTTATGATCCCTCTAGATCTTTTATGATCCCATTTTGGCCAGGTTTGTTTGGATGTCCGGCACCCTGGGGATTGTTGCTACTTTTCGTTGGCTTGACGGAGTGTGTACTCCAAGCCAACGAAATGTGGCAACAATCCCCAAGGTGCCGGACATCCAAACAAACCTGGCCTAAGAAGGAGAGAAATCTTAATATTAATAGGTGTTCTAACTGGGCACTGCCTTATTGGTAGGCACGCAGAAGGGGTGCCCTATCGACGATGCTGTAGGAGCTGCAAAGATGATGAGGAAGAGGAAACGGTGAAGCACCTCATCTGCAACTGCCCGGCCTTAAGCTGCGCGGGAACGCGCTTTTTGGGAGTTCCCTTCCTGGATAGTCTATACCAGACCGCTGGGATTTTCCAAATGGCCGGGTCCCGGGACTGACTTTCCTAGTGCTGGTGGTATCACAACGGGCTTTTCAAAACTGGCCTAAGTGTGCCTCTGCGACAGCCACTAACCTAACCTAACCTAACTGCATTCAACTGTTTGAACAGTCATAGATTTTTAAATTAAAAAAAAAAACTAGGTCCCGCCAACTCATAGGGAAAAAATCAAAGCAGCACACTATAAGTTGGAAGAGAAGTTCGGCAAAAGTCTCGTTAGAGGTTATGACAACCTGTTGGTATATAACCGCCCTTTTTTTTACTTTGCGGCATAAACTTGAGTATATTGACAACAACAATATAAATTAACTCTACCAATTCTCCTTTAACTTGAGTGTATGGCCCAGCATGAAAGCAGTCTTACTTTGACTCTTTTTGATGTAAAAATAAGACTTAATTTTATCTATATATCATATGTGGGTCCGGAACTCCGCAGTGGACGACTAACTTAACCTTAATTTACCTTACCTAAAAATACAACCCCAAAGCCCCAATTACATAAAACTTTGACAAATGCGCGCCTCGTTTTTGAGCATTTCGCTTCGCTTTACGTTTAAAAAACTTTGTATGAAAGTGGATCCTACAAAGTTGAATGCAATTGGGCCTTCACCTATATAATCAAACTTGACGAACGCGGAATTTGAAAGGAGCCATTGCAAGTAGAATTCAATAATTAAATTAAAAATACAATAAACAACATAATTTAAAAAATATAGAAAAAAAACTTGTGTTAACTTTACCGAGAATCGAACTCAGAGCCTTTAGCTGTGTATGAACTAGTATATCTACTGGTATAATGCTGATGCAGAGGCTGACTAGTATACCAATTGGTATGGTGCTGATGCAGAAGAGGACAATTGCTTTTCTTTTTCTCTTGTAACTGCTTCTTTTTACCTTGTAATTCACAGATGCTTTTTCGTGTTTGGGTAAATACAAATAGTCGCTGCTTTCTAAAGAATAAACTGGTATATTGCTGATGTAGACGCTGACTATGATACTGGTGCATAGACCGACTAGTATACCAACTGGAATGAATGTCAAATTCGTGGACTAGTATGACAAGTGGTACGATCTGAATGGGCATAATGATTAGTATGTCCTGAGCAGTATGTCAACCGGTATGATTCTGATGTATATATGAACTAGTATGTCAACTGGTAAGATTCTGATGCATATATGAACTAGTATGTCAAATGGTATATTTCTGATGCAAATTTGAACTAGTATGTCAACTGATATGATTATGATGCATAAATGAACTGATATGTCAACTGGTATGATTCTGATGCATAATTGAACTACTATATCAACTGGTATGATTCTGACGCATATATGAACTAGTATGACAACTGGTATGATTCCGATGATTTTTTTAACTAGTCTGTTAATTGGTATGATTCTGATGCATTAATGAACTAGTCTGTCAACTGGTATGATTCTGATGCATATAAGAAGTAGTCTGTCAACAGGTATGATTCTGATGCATATATGAACTAGTCTGCCAACTGGTATGATTCTGATGCATATATGATCTAGTCTGTCAACTGGTATGATTCTGATGCATATATGAACTAGTCTTTCAACTGGTATGACTCTGATGTATATATGAACTAGTCTGCCAACTGGTATGATTCTGATGTATATATGAACTATTCTTTCAACTGGTACGATCCTGACGTATATACGAACTAGTATCTTAAATGGTATGATACTGATGTGTATAATAACAAGTGTAATAACTCACCTATTCAACAATACTCCAAATGATACAGAGGTTTCTAGTAGTAATTATATGTATTTAAACTGTAATAATTAATGTGTACAAATTTACAAACAGGAGCTAATAAATTCACAACCGCACAGTTCAGCTAGTACAAATCAATTGCCGATTCCTACTCGATACATTAATCGACTATCGCTCACACATACATGTCCAGGTCTCTACATTTCTCCCTTATTTTTGAGTCTTCTTTTCCATCTCTGAAATCGGATGCAGTGTGGATTGTTGGTGATGACCAGGTTCTGTCTTTATGGTGTAGGCGCTGATATATCTTGTGGAGCTTCGTCGCCCTTGGCCTGTGTGTGTTAAGTTGACATAGTTGAAGTCGATGTGGTTGGATCTCCGGGGTGTTGTAGTTCTGTTGTATTTGTAGCGTTAGCATTTTTGATAACCGGCAACTTTTTGATATGGCTTATGTTTCTCCTGAAGGTCTTTCCGTTTGCGGAAACTGTCACCTCATGTCCATTCACTTCTTTTACTTGATACTCTGTTGGATCAAAGGTTGGCGTGAGCTTGTGCGCGAATACAACATTACGCAAAAGGACTTTATCCCCCACTTCAATATTAGGTTCCTTCGCACCACGCTTTGTATCAGCCTTCTCTTTCCCTTTCCATTTGTTGATCATGTCCAGATCTCTAGCTGCCGAATCTATCATATCTTCCGATATGTCCTGTATGCCCGGAATCTTATCTCTGATGACGCGATTAAACATAAGCTCGGATGGTGAAGACCCTGTTGTGCCGTGGGGTGTAACGTTGTACATTAGCGCGAAGTCTTGGATTTCCTTCTTATAGTCGCGCTTGTTGCTATGCGCTATCATCAAACGTTTTACCAGCGACCGGTTCATGTTCTCCACTTCTCCATTGGCTTGTGGCCAATATGGTGGTGTGGTGATTAGTTCTATATTGTGGGTTTTACAGAAACTCTTAAACTCTGAGCTTACAAATTGTCTGCCGTTGTCCGCTCTTAAAGAATTTGGTATGCCCAACCGGCTGAATATCTCTTGCAAAATCTCAATAATAACTTCAGAGGTGATTCTCTTTGTAAACTTGACCTCTTGATATCGAGAATAATAATCAATTAACACCAACACGTATTCGTCATTTAGGAGCGGACCAAGAAGATCCGTGGCAACACATTGCCAGGGCCCATTCGGGAATGAGTGCCTCTGCATTGGTGCTGGTTTGTTTGGTTGAGATACCAATAAACAACTGATGCATTTTTTTACGAACGATTCCGCATCTCTATCTAGTAGTGGCCACCACACTTTGGAACGTAGTCTTCGTTTCATGGCCGATTCTCCCGGGTGTCCTTCGTGAGCCAGCTGTAATGTTTTCTCCCGCCCACCGCTGCTAATTCGTGTCGGAATGGGTAATAAACATTCGCTTTGTTGACCGACCATAAGTCATTCTTAACAAACGATAAAGCATCTACCAGTTCCTGATCCTTGATACTTTCCGTCGCAATTTCGCATATTCCCATAGCTGAAGGTGTGGCGCTCTCAATTATATGAAAAATGTGGTAGTTGTGATCATTATCAAAAGTGTTTCCCTTTTCAATTTTGCATAGTCTTGACACGGAGTCAGCGATATTCTCCTTGCCCGCGCGATATATCACCTTGAATTTGAACGGCTGCAGCCTAAGGAGCCACCTTTCTATCCTGGCGGGTGGTTTGGACGTCGGTTTGAAGATTGTCTCCAGCGGCTTATGGTCAGTTACTAGTTCGAATTCCAGTCCCATTAGATAGTAGTAGTACCTTTCTACTGCCCATACTAGCGCCAGACTTTCTTTTTCTGTTTGGGAGTACCGCTTTTCCGTGTCTGACAAACTCTTACTAGCGAACGATATGATTTGCGTCTCACCCGAACGATCGATCTGCAATAGTACTGCACCTAAAGCTACAGGACTTGCGTCAGCTATGACTCGCGTTCTTTTCTGAGGGTTAAAATAAGCAAGATTAGGTATTTCTGAAAGCGCGTGTTTAAGTTTATTAAATGCTTCTTCTTGTGGTTCCTCCCAGACAAATTTACAGTTCAGTTTCAATAAACTTCTTAGCGGTTCAGTGGTGTTAGCGAGATCGGGGATGAATTTCCCTACGTAGGTTACTAGTCCTAAAAAGCTTCTTACTTCTTCCTTCGAATGTGGCGCTCGGAATTCTCTGATCGTCGTGATTTTATTTGGATCGGGAGCAATTCCTTCATCTGATAGTAAATGACCTAGAAATTTCAGTTGTCGTACCTTCCACACACATTTCGTTTCGTTTAGCAGCAGACCATTGCTTTTGAATACCTCAAGCACTCTTTTGACAGCCTCATCGTGTTCTTCCTCTGTTTTCCCGTATATGATGATGTCATCAATATAGTTTAGTGCGTTTTTGCAGGAGCATAAAAGCTTTTCAATCATACGCTGGAAAATTTCAGGAGCTGAGTTTATTCCAAACATCAGCCTCTTGTACTGGAAAAGGCCTTTGTGCGAAATAAAAGTAGTGATGTGACGGCTGGACTCATCCAATTCCAGTTGGTGGTATGCCCATTTGAGGTCAATTCTTGAGAATAGTTTGGCTCCTCTCAACTTCGTCATAAACGTATCAAAGGTCGGTAGCGGATAGTTCTCTCGCAGCACAGCTTGATTTCGCCTCCCTCTTTGAAGACAATCACTATTGGTGATATCCACGACGTAGGCCCTGAAACCGGCTCTATAATATCCTGAGCCAGCATCTGATTTATTTTATCCTCGACCTGCTTCTCTAATGCTATAGGGACTCGTCGCATTGCCTGTTGTATCGGCTTGACTTCTGGGTTTATAGCAAGTTTAATTTTTACCCCCAGCATCTTGGGAAATGGTTCTACTACATCCACTCGGTTTACATTCACTCCTAGTTTTAGGACTCCTAATTGCGTTGCCGTGTCGCGCCCCAATAGTGATTGACATCCATTTTCAATCACGTAAAAAGTAGCAATTTTCTCGGTATTGTTAATTCCTATCGGTGCGTCAAATACGCGCAAAACATTTAAGGATTGGTTCGACGCATATGTTCTGAACTGAGTGGATGAGTCTTTACGTTCATTCCATACGACCGCTGCGTTACTTTTCAACAATTCCCAATCGTTTTCGCTCAACAAGTTAAGTCGTGTGCCTGAGTCAATGATCATTGGTATGACACAGCCCCCCACGTTACATTTCAGGTTTTCGTCATTGGACCCATCATCTAAAATTTTAAAACATTTAAACTCTCGCGCCTCTTCTTCCTGATCGCTATCATCCTCAACGTTGCGCACTTTAATTGATTCTGATTTTCGTTTTTTCGGGGAATTGTGCTCGCTTCTGGTGATTTTTCGCTTTTTAGTCTGACATTTCCTCGCAAAATGTCCCACCAGACCACATTTGTTACATTTCATGAATCTCGCTGGACACTTCGAGTCTTTTGCTCCATGGCCTTTACGACCACATCTACTACACTCGTCGTCGTCATATTTTCTCCCAGGTGTTTTGGTTGAAATTCTGTTAATTTTCTCTTCACTCGGTTTAACAGACATTGATCCCGATTGTTTACCGATTTGTTCGTAGATCTGACATGACTCGACTATCTCTTCAAGGCTTTGCTCTTTTTCTAACAATTTCCTTTTTAATTCAACGGGAGCCCATGAGTCGATAATTTTGTCCTTTATGCAAATTTCGATAATTTCCGACTTAGTATTGCCAAACTCGCACTTTGACACTTGATGTCTGAGACGCAACAAATATTTGCTAAAATTTTCGCCCTCAATAGGGGACAGGTTCCGAAAAAGGTGCCTCTCAAAAGTGGAGTTGCGTTTTGGGGAGAAATAGTCGTTCAGTCTATCTACCAACACTGTAAAGACATCTGTCTTTTCGTCGGCTTCAACCACTGCACCTGGGATATTAAATGCAACTTCTTGCAACTGTGGCCCGCCCAGGTGTAGCAGTTTATTCTTTTTCTTCACTTCGTCGTTTATGTCTTCTGATCGAAGGTATAAAGAGAAGGACCTGTACCATTTTTCCCATTCTGAACGTATCAGTGCGATATTATCGCACAGAAATGGGCGAATTTCGGTCATTTCGCATAAATGTACGTTCAAGATTTATCTGTGTTTGTGAGTATAACCCAATTCGTGTTATTATGGTTGCACTCGTATCGTTGCCAAAATTTAATTTGTCACTTTTAGCTTTTCTTGTTGCCGGCGAGATTTAACTCGTCACCTTCGATTTCAAATTGTTGTAGCGAAATTTAATTCGTCCGCCTTTTCTTTTTTGCTTTCTGTATGCGAGATTTAACTCGTAGCGAAATTCAATTCGCCACCTCTGATTTGTACTCGGTATAGGCGAAATTCAATTCGTCCGGATCTGAAATCAGATAATTTAATCAACTCAATTAGTCTTTCACTCTTTTTTTTTTTGTATGTGCACAATTTAATGTGCTATCTTAAAGTGTTTTTCACTTTACCTCAAACTACGTCAAGTTCCAGTTGCTTTTTCTTGATTATGCCACCCAGTGTATCACACACTAGCGCACTATCTGAAATTCAGCATTTATTCGTTATTCATAGCCTGAGTTCACCGAGTATATGTACATATGTATGTATATTCGTTCGAAGGCACCAAAGAAAATGGTAGCAACTGCCGTTACTCAAATTTGCCAATCTTTTATTTTTGGTGTCTCGATCGCATCCTTGTCGCCATTGTAATAACTCACCTATTCAACAATACTCCAAATGATACAGAGGTTTCTAGTAGTAATTATATGTATTTAAACTGTAATAATTAATGTGTACAAATTTACAAACAGGAGCTAATAAATTCACAACCGCACAGTTCAGCTAGTACAAATCAATTGCCGATTCCTACTCGATACATTAATCGACTATCGCTCACACATACATGTCCAGGTCTCTACAACAAGTATATCAACTGGTATATTCCTGATGCAGAGGCTGACTAGTCAGCCAATTGGTATGGTGCTGATGCAGAGAAGGACAATTGCCATCTCGTAGGACATCGCCGTGTTAAAAATACCAGTTGCTAATATGGAAAAATTACAGAACTCGAACTAGTTGAAGCCGCCTAGCTGACTGGTATTTGATTAGTATAAAACTAGTTAAGTTGACTGCAGGGTAATAAGTCCTGATCTGACGCATTTTCTGCAAAAGTTTCGCTGGCTCCTACATTATTGCTACACTTCAACATATTTTCACCAGAGATAAGAGCGCTGTTGGAAATTATGCTTCCTAAGCACAGGCATTTTAAATGCACCAACATTCTTGAAAGATTTTGCGCAATTAAATGGACACAAAACATCCATTTTATCTAATAAAATGTGCCTAATTAAATGGCCATATATGCCTCTAAAGGCGGAAAAGTTTTCGTTACAAATATAACAACTAAACTTTCCACGAAAATCAATTTTCTTGATCTTTCTATGATGGCGATGCTCATGAACTTTCATACTAGAATAATTAGAAAAAGTTCTAGAGCACTCGCCTTTCTCACATCTATATACATTGCTTTTTAACATTTTTATACTTACCACCAATATATGTATGTATTTCCTTTTCCCGTTTTTGACAAATAAATCACAATAAATCACTTTTAATTGTAAATACGTTTTACTTTTTTGCACTTCAGCGAATTTAATAATGGCGCTATGATTATTAGAGACGGGCGATATGAGGTACAAACCACAATTTATCGATAGGCCTCCATATCTGTATGGTATCGTTGGATCACTGAATTTAGCGCGTTCACACACAAGCAATTTGTCGCGCAACTTTGCCGATTTATAGGCGACGAGGAGAGGTATCCGTTTCCTTTTCTCGTCGCTCTCTCGCCTATAAATCTGGAAAGTTGCGCGACAAGTTCCTTGTGTGTGAACGCGCTAATTGGGATTGACTTTCCGAGAGTGCAGCATGCCTAGGATTTTTTTTTCTGTGGTCACAAAACCACAGAATTAAAAACCCGAGTCGAAGGAAACTCATATTTTAGGAATTAAAAATGCAAATTAATAATTAATAATATTTCCAATTGGTTTGAGAAATAAAGCAGTATGGCGTTATTGCGTATGGCTTCATTGCACCCCACCGCTGTTTGCATATGTCAAAATTTACTACTGTCAAAATTTAACTTTTCGTTTGGCACAGCAAAATGGCAAATTTTTGTACACCATAGGAAATTTGTTCACCTCATTTTACTCTGACCAAAACAAATATCGATTGACACATAGCCATAGTGCATTTACAATACATCGATAGTGCATTTACCACACATCGACATGTGTGTTATCGGAACATCGTCTACTCCAGAGTTTTCGTTACTACTTTCTGCGGCAATGCCATATTGCTCCTAATAAATTACCAAAATATAAATCAGAAATAGCACAAAACCTTACTTGAGGTCTGCAAATTGTAGTAAATTTTGACACATGCGAAAGCACATGTTTTTTGCGTTATATTTACATACACAAACTTCGTAAATTTATCTACTGATTTCGATGCGCAAATGCCCATAAACTTAATGCTATAAAAAATGCAACCTTGCAAACACAACAGCACAGAACTATTTGTTAAAAAAGCAGTGAGCAAAAAGTTTTGGCTGACAACTGTTCTTAAAACATGTATCAATGAACGCTTCACAGCCAAAGTTACTACTAATTTTGCGTTAAGCGAACGCATCCAAACACTGCTGACTGACAAGTTTACGATGCTATTTACAGGTGCGTTCATACTAAATAAACTCACGCGTGAACGAATGCTGATATCAGATCGCAATCTTATCCCAAGTTGATACCATTGATAATCGTTTACTCACGTGTGCCGAAAGGAGCGACATTCGTTGTCAGCTTCGGGAAATATTTACACCATTAAATTGTAATTTTGCATATAAGTAGTAAAATTACATCTTCAGGACGATTGTCCATTCGCATAACATGGCCCAGCCAGCGGAGTCTTTGGGCTTTAATTCGCTGGACTATGGTCAGATCTCCGTAGAGCTCGTACAGCTCATCGTTAAATTTCCTTCGATACTCGCCGTTGGCATCACGGGAAGGAACATAAATCTTCCGGAGAACTTTTCTCTCAAATACTCCAAGGGCCATCTCATCTTCTCTTGACATTGTCCATGAATCTGAGCCATACATCAGTACAGGTATGATGAGAGACTTATAGAGCGTGATCTTTGTTCTTCGAGAGAGGACTTTACTTCTCAATTGCCTACTCAGTCCAAAGTAGCACTTGTTGGCAAGAGTGATTCTCCGCTGGATTTCTAGACTGATATTATTTTCGGTGTTGATACTGGTTCCCAAATAGACGAAGTCCCTCACAGTTACAAATTTGTAACTATCAACAGTGACATGGCTGCCAAGGCGCAGGTGCGCCGATTCTTTCTTTGATGACAGCAAATACTTCGTCTCGTCCTCGTTCACGGCAAGACCCACTTTTTTCGCTTCCTTATCCAGTCCAGAGAAGGCAGCGCTTACGGCGCGGTTGTTAAGGCCAATGATATCAATATCATCGGCATACGCCAGCAATTGCACGCTCTTGTAAAAGATTGTACCATTGCGGTTTAGCTCTGCTGCTCGAATTATCTTCTCCAGCATCAGATTGAAGAAATCGCACGAAAGGGAGTCGCCCTGTCTGAAGCCTCGTTTGGTTTCAAATGGCTCAGAGAGGTCCTTCCCGATTCTGACGGAGCTGTTGGTATTGCTCAACGTCATTTGGCAAAGCCGTATAAGCTTTGCAGGGAAGTCAAATTCAGACATGGCGGCATACAGGCAACTCCTTTTTGCGCTGTCAAAAGCGGCTTTGAAATCGACAAAGAGATGGTGTGTGTCGATTATTTTATCATGGGTCTTCTCCAGGATTTGGCGTATCGTGAAAATCTGGTCGATGGTAGACTTACCAGGTCTAAAGCCACACTGATAAGGTCCAATCAGTTTGTCTACGATGGGCTTCAGCCTTTCCCACAACACGCTAGAAAGAACCTTATATGCAATATTAAGAAGACTAATTCCGCGGTAGTTGGTGCGGTTAGCGGGATCGCCTTTCTTGTGGATTGGGCAAAGCACACTTAAATTCCAATCCGGAGGCATGCATTCGAGCAAGAGCTGATGCATGCTTTTTACCAGCTCTTCGCCTCCGTGTTTGAACAGCTCGGCGGGTAGTCCGTCTATTCCAGGCGCTTTGTTGTTTTTGAGCCGGGATATAGCTATCCTCACTTCATCATAGTCAGGTGGTGGGACGACTTTTCCATCGTCACTTGTACGTCGGTTACCAGGTCGCCATTATTGTTCTTACAGGAGCTTGCCCCGGTCTTAAAACCTTCCGTCATCCGCCGGATCTTTTCATAGAATTTTCGGGCATGATTCCTGTCAGCCAGCATCTCAAGCTCCTCACACTCACGCCTATACTATATCGTAGTTAAATATTACAAGCTTTGATATGTGTGTTTTAGAACAAGCCATCCTTGCTATGGTTTACTTTACATTCAGTTTTTTCCGAGTAATTTTTCTTGCTAAAAAAATATGAGTTAGGGCCTTTCTATATTAGGGTAAAACGTTATGCATATCTAGTATACTAGAGATGGGGAAAATATGTCAAATCTAGCATGATATAAATACTACAGGTAAAACCGTTAATGACACTAATGACATTTTTAAGCAATTCTCATACTCATTAATTTTTTGCCACGACTTTCTGTTTGGTTTTTTCAATCAAATAAATTACAAATCAAAATAATTTATTTTCATTTTTCTTCAATTTGCGATTAGAACTATTGCTAGAATTGTTAAAAATAAGGACTTTAAAAACGGTTCACATGTGCCCCTCTAGCAGGCTAATCTACCATCTCATTTCCTGCCATTTTATAGTGTCCAAGCAGTGTAAATTGGAAAATATTTTTTGATTTTTTTCAAATTTTTCTTATTTTAAATTTTTTGAATATTTTTTTCTATTTGACTTATATACTGACACATTTTATATTGCTTAAAAACGTCAAAACAAAATCAAAAGAGAGAACGGTTTTACCTATAGTACTTATAACATGAAATCTAGCGCCTGAAAATTATTTTGTAAATTTATTTGAAAACAAATTTTTTTTTAGGCGTTTGATTTTGACATATTTTTCGAACTCTAATTAATGAAAGTGTTTTGAAAAAAATATTTAAAATAGATAAATAAGGCATTAAGATCATCTTTTTCATATTGAATTGATGGACAATACTATCTCTGCCCTCAAACCTACTTGCTACTACCTTAATTTTCGCTTCTTATTAAAACAAAAGTTTCATTATAGCACCTTATATTTACATGCATTTCAACAAGCATCCGAAATTTATGAGCGGTTCAATTTATTTGCCACAAAGTGTGATGACAACAGACATCAGCCAAGTTTTTTTCAACAAATTTATTGTGCATTTGGGAATTGTGAAGCTAAGGGCAAACATGACCGAATATAAATTTTCATATAAATGCACGAATGAAGCGCAAAAGTAAAAAAAAAAATGTTTAACAAGGCGCAATTTTTATGATTAACACCGTAACGCCAACGAGCTGTTGAAAGATCAGGGTAATAACTTAATGAGATTGGTAATTAACATTACGCATGGGAGCCTGTGGTAAAAGCAAACAAGCATAATTGTCACAATTATGGGAATGAGTGGGGCAATTTAAAATTTGTAGGTTTTTTTCGAATGAACACTTATACATACATACATATATTATATGCATATATGCATGTAAAGTAACGGAAGGTTAAGCAAATGTTAATTTAATTGTTAATTGTTACGCAGTAAATAGACTGTAATATTAAACTTTGTAATCCTTTCTTTTGTATCTCTTTTAATTTATATTGCATTTCAATGAGAATTTCAACAATACTTTTAACAATCAGGCAATTCACAAGGTGTCTTATGGTTTATTGCACTCTTTTGATAACACAGCTCTTGTGAGCACTATGATGAGTTGAACGGTCGTATCTTAAAGCTATAATTAAGAATTAAAAAAAAAAAATTATCAGGAAATTGTTAATTTTTGTTTTCCTGCTTCTTTAACTTTTCAAACTAGAAAAACTAAAATAAAAATTTGAAAAAATAATACATTTAAAAAAAAGCAAACTGAAAAACAAAATAGCACATTTGATATACATAGGCTGCTCAATTTTATTGTGCTATCCAAATTTTATATGAGAAATGACAGCATGGAAATTATGACAGTTTTAAACTAATAGCAGATACGCGAATAGGAGATCTTGTGAATTGCATAAATATTTTGAATTTTTCATATTTTGAAATTTTTTGAGCGTGTAGAACGAGAAAAAAATTTTATTTGTTTAAAATAAAATTATTTTAAGTATAATTGTTTAAACAATAAGATCGCATAAAATTACTTATAATATAGTAAAAACAATTATCTGTAAGTAAAAAAAATGCATTGATTTATCTGCAGTAGTTTATGAGAAAATAGTTTTTAAATATTATCATGATCAGAAAATTATCAAAAGTTCAACCTCCAATAACATTAACAAAGACACGAATTTTGACGAAATATTTTTAACACGAGGTTTGAGTCTTACCCACTATCCAATAAAATGACAAGTTTCAAAGACGGTGTGGTTTTGAAAAAAAAACCAAAACTTTGTGCACACTTCACATGGCTTTACCCAAGTCCCTTTTTAAAAGTATGAGTTTTTGGAAAAACCGACTTTACTAAAACGTTCCGTGGCTCATAAAGATATCAAATGTATTATCCCATATATCCTTGCCGTTTGGGAGGACGGGATGAATGAAGGGTCCACTTGTCACAGGAAATCGTTCCTGCAACAATAGGAATAGTGCCGAAGCGTACTAGGTCCAAGTACCGGCTCCGGGTGAGGCCTGCCAACATCGACACCACTCTCTAATACCATGATCCAATTAATAAGATCCCGCATTTAAAAAAATCTGTCACGTCACGGTTTTAAAAAACATGTCTGCTTGGCTTTAAATGTCTGAGAAAGGAAACAAAAACAAACGAAAAAAAAAAATTCGAATTGTTTGTAAACAAATTTTTGTGAAAATCTTTTTATAAAGCGTTAATGTTACGTTTTGTTTTAAACCCCGGGTTTAAGTGGATAGTATATCAATATTAAGGCGCTATATGTGTATCTCCTGAAGATTCGGGCTTTTTCCAATGTGTTTTCGGCTGATTTCTACTATTTTTTACAAATTGGCAGGACCTCTTATTCTGAGTCCGAACGGAACCTGCAGGTCAGATGTTTTAGCTGGGACCTTCGGTATGCTATACCTGCTACCTGTACACCACTGCTTCCGTTTAGCGCAACTTCATAAATAGCATACAGATCGCTATAAAACCTCATAAAATTGATTGTTTACAAAATTTTAATTGAAAAATTTCAATTAAAAAACAATTAAATGAAAGAGTGAGGAGAAAAGTCAGTTAAAAAACTGAAGCTTTCAAAGCCGTGACGTCATTTAACAAAAAAACTTTTTTCTCAAATTAAATTACAAATACACGGTTGTCGGAATGCGTGATCTGTAGTAGTTGGTTCATGCTCCAATACCATCAAATTGAAGCGAATATAACGATTTGTCTGAGGCTTTCGACAGAGCCAAACTCAGAATCAAGTTACTTAAACCTGTTTGTCAGTGAGGGCTCGATTAGTCGACCTAACTTTTGGCGGCGTGTAATAAGGACTTTTGAGATAAGGCCTTTACGGCCTTATATCGCAACCAAAGTGAAATAAAACCTTTATTTTGTCATTTTCAAAAAAAGGTTCTATTTCACATTTAAAAGGCAATTAGGTCTTTTTTGAAATGTGCAATAACCCCTTTTATTTATGGAAGTGTTTATTTGCACATTACTTTATAAATACGGGTACCCGTATTTGTACGGGTCCGTATTAATACGGTCGGAACCGTAATTTATACGGTCGGAAAATGCCCGTACTTTTACGGGTGGGAAAATACCCGTACTCTTCCGGGTCCGTAACGGATAAGAAAATTCCCGTACTTTTACGGAACATAACATAGCGTACTTTTACAAGACTTAAAATGTCCGTACTTTTACGGGTCTTAAAATTTGCGGACCATTTCTGTGGGTGCAAAACCGCGTCTGTGCAAATTTGTTTAATTTAATTTTAAAAACAACCCCGGGCACCGTGCTACGCCATGCCATGCCTCCGGGTGGTTACGTGAACCGTGGCAACGTGCACGGTACGCACTTTTTGGGCAGGATCCATGGTATTTATGTGCAGAACAGCTTTCTGAGTTGGCGGCCTTAGGCCGCGCTTATTATAAATAACCCTGGGCCACGCCATGGTATTTATGTGCAGAACACCTTTCTGAGTTGGCGGCCTTCGGCAGAGTTTATAAAAAATAACCCTGGGCTACGCCATGCCAAGTCCAGGTGGTTGCCTGAACCGTGGCAACATGCCACGGTATGCACTCTTTGGGCGGGATCCATAACATCTTTCTTAGTTGTATTTTACGTGAGTTTCGTACCGTTTCACGTTGCCACGGTTCAGGCAACAAGCCGGACTTGCCATGGCGTAGCCCAGGGTTATTTATAAGAAGCGCGGCCTAAGGCCGCCTACGCATAAGGGTATACTACGCAGAAGCACTTAGCATGCAAATTAATTTCTCCTTTCGATTTCTTAATCTGTTCGTGAATACGCGTCTTTTATGCTTCACTTTCCCCCTTTGGACAAAATTGTAGTAGAGTAAAGCCATGTGAAGTGTGCACAGGTAAAATCACCTTATCGACGATTTTGAAAACTATCGTTTCATTGGATAGTGGGCCAGACTCAAACCTCGTGCTAAAAATATTTCGTCAAAATTCGTGTCCTTGTTATTGTTATTGGAGGTTGAATTTTTGATAATTTTCAGATCATGATACCTAATATTGAAAAATTATTTTCTCATAAACTACTGCAGATAAATCAATGAATTTTTTTTTTACTTACAGCTAATTGTTTTTGCTATATTATAAGTATTTTTAGGCGATCTTATTGTTTAAACAATTATACTTTAAATAATTTTTTTTTAAACAAATAATTTTTTTTTTCGTTCTGTACGATCAAAAAAATTTCAAAATATGAAAAATAACGCGTAAAACAGTCACCTTTAATAATCAAAAAACAAATTTGTGTCCATTCATACCATTCCAAAGATATTGCATTTTTTGTCACCCCTTGCGATCAAATTGTTAAAATAATGATATTTAAAAAATTTTTTTTAAACAAATAACATTTTTTTTTCGTTCTGCATGCTCAAAAAAAATTGAAAATATGTCAAATAGTGCGAAAAACGGTCATCTTTGGTAATAAACAAATTTTTGTCCTTTCATACCAATCCACAGATTTCTTATTTTTTTGTTCAAACACTCAAGTAACCATACACCCTTACGTAATTTACTATCGTGCTGATGGTGTTCTACATCACTTATGTTTTGTGATTATATCGGAAAAACTGACCCATGATTCAAGTTCAGTTCACTTGTTCAATACAAGACTTGCAAATTATATGAAAAAAAATTTGGGTCCAGGAATGTAAAAAAATTGTTCTATTACTCTGACGGAGCCGCAGCGCAATACAAAAATAAATTTAACTTTTTAAATTTATATAATCACGTAGAAGACTTTGGAATTGCAGCTGAGTGGAACTTTTTCGCGAGATACCACGTTAAAAGAGCTTGCGATGGGTGGGGGTCAAAAGGCTGGCACGAAAAGCAAGTATGCAGCGTATTGCGGAAAATCACATACGCGACGCTCGAAGTCTTTTTGAATGGGCAGAAAATGCGTTTCAGGCAATAGATTTCGATTTTTGCTCCCAAGTGGATCACGACGCTCATGAAAAGAAATTTCAAAATCGCACAAGTAAAGCCATAGCAATAAAAAACACACGGCAATTTCATCATTCTCAACCAATGTTTAACAAAAAAGGTTCGAAGTCAAATTTTCTCAAGTGATGAATGAAGTGTGGAAAATATTATTTGCATGTAGGCAACGTAAAACAAACAAGTAAGGAAGTCTAAGTTCGGGTGAAACCGAACATTACATACCCAGCTGTGCACATAAAGTGGGCGTGATCGTTCACCGATTTTTCTTATTTTCTGTGGTAGTACTCTACATAAACATAACATGCCTGGTACCTAGTTTCGTAAATCTATCTCACACCGTTCTGAAGTTGTTAGCAGTCGAATTTAAAAATTGCTTGACTCATAAGTGGGCGGTGCCACGCTCACTTTCCAAAATTTTGAAAAAATTATGTAAAGATTATGAAAGTTGATGTATGTATAATATTTCCACCTCCTTTCAATATAACTTTTATGAAAAAGTAGGCGTGGTCGCGAAGCGATTTCGTTTATTTTCTATAGCTGAATTTACCACAACAATAGTATGTCCTCTACGAAATTTCGTTATACTAGCATAAACTGTTCTGAAGTTATTAAGAGTCAAAATTTTAAAATTTCTTCAAATATACGTGGGCGGTACCACGCCCCCTTTTCAAAAATTTTTATAAAATCGGCCTTAGAACATCTAAATCAATACATATTGCAAATTTTATCATTGTAGCTGCTTCTAATATTGAATTAACCCATTTTATACGTTTTTCGAAATTTTCGATATCGAAAAAGGGGCGTGGTTATGGTCCGATTTTACCCATTTTCAATAGCAATCTATTCTGAACCCAAATAAGTACGCATGCCAAATTTGGTGAAGATATCTCATTATTTGCTCAAGTTATCGTGTTAACGGACAGACGGACGGACATGGCTCAATCAAATTTTTTTTCGATCCTGATCATATTGATATATGGAAGTCTATATCTATCTCGATACCTTTATACCTGTACAACTAACCGTTATCCTAACAAAGTTATAATACCCTGTGTACAAGTACAGCTGGGTATAAAAATTACTCTGAACAATTTTGAATCCATTTTGTACAAGTTATGGTGGAATATGTCAGGTTAATTTGTAACAAACATATTGTTAAATATGTATGTATGTATGTACCTATGTATTGAATATGTAGGTTTACGTATTGTGAAACCATTACCTTTTTTCCTAATATCTTACAACTAATAAAGATATAAAATATAGACTTAAAAACGTTATCCCTATTTATTATTTCCTATGCTCATACATTCTGCTAAATGTAGATATGTATGTATGTTATAATTGAAAATACCCAGTCGGGACTTTTGTAGCTAGCCTTACAAAAAACTAACTGGAAGCCAATTTATACAGATTGGTTTATAGCTAGCCCTAAAGTCATGCAGAAATCAAACAGTACGGATACACATTTCTGCCCGTGTTTCAATTTTTCGAACCTGACTTTTAGTTAACCACAAAGTCATGCACAAACCAACCAATTGATTTTTAGTTGTTCATAAAGTCATGCAGAAGTCAACCAGTTGAAAAAAAAATTATTGCTTTTCACTAATTTTTTTAGGCTGACTTTTACCTAACTACAAAGTCATGTAGAAAGCAATCAGCTTATACTTTGCTTTATTTTGTTCGTTAGCTTGGAGAACTTTCAATTGCGTTAATTTTCAAAAATTTTCATAAAAACAAAACATCCACAACGTTTTGTATTTTAAAAATCACATGTGTACATTTATTATAAGGGGAATTAAAGATAAATAAAGAACAAAAAGGTATCTGTGTGGCTGTCAGTGCCATAGAGCAACGAGGCGTAAATTTATGCCTAAATCAGGCCTCGGCAGCTAGTGGGACAATTGGCCGAAAAGCTGAGAACGGAATTCACACAGGTTATAACGCTTTTTGCTTGGCCTCTCGAACAATTCAACTGTTGCTGCGCTTGTGAGAGCGCTGTGATAATTCTGACCAATAACGTCGTTCTCGTGCAAACAACGACTCAACAACATCCGTTGATTGGTACGGTGACCGCTCTTTCAATTCTGCCGGGCCCTGGCCTAAATACAACGGACACCTTTGCTGACAAATCTTATTTGATGGCCCCTAAGGGCAACACCTTTAGAGAGCTGCATGCATTTGTGCTGGAATGTAATGTGAATAGGAAAAATAATATTATATACTATTTTATACAATGTCTTATTAAAAGAAAAATAAATATTGTATAGTGCATTTAAAAAAAGTATACATGCTTTTTAAGATTTATTTGAAGTGGAAATAAAATCTGTCAAATGCAGCCACAATAGGTGCTACCATAAGCTAACCTAAAATAATCGACTTAAAGTCCTCTTTAAATAGCCAATTACAAACAATCTTTAAGAAGTGACCTAAAAGTTAGCTCAATATAGTTAATATTAATCTGCCTTAAACAAATTGACTTTTAGTTAGCTGCGAGTCATGCAGAAATAAGCACTACTGACTACCTCCTAGGCCATCGCCATGTAAAAATAGTCAGTCTGCTCCATACAAAGTAGTTAGCTTTTCAAACAGTATTGGGTGCAAAGTAGTCAACTTAAAATGCATTAATGGTTAGCAGAGTTCCCGACTGGGTAGCTTGATAACAACGACCAATGCAGAACACTATTGTTCAGCACACCACCCAACGGTCTATGTGCAACGCATTGGGAGAGCGCAAAGGGTGACAAAAAATAAGAAATCTGTGGATTGGTATGAAAGGACAAACATTTTTTTATTACCAAAGATGACCGTTTTTCGCACTATTTGATATATTTTCAATTTTTTTTGAGCATGCAGAACGAAAAAAAATGTTATTTCTTTAAAAAATTTTTTTTAAATATAATTATTTTAACAATTTGATCGCAAGGGGTGACAAAAAAATGTAATATCTTTGGAATGGTATGAATGGAAAAAAATTTGTTTTTTGATTATTAAAGGTGACTGTTTTACGCGTTATTTTTGATATTTTGAAATTTTTTTGATCGTACAGAACGAAAAAAAAAATTATTTGTTTAAAAAAAAATTATTTAAAGTATAATTGTTTAAACAATAATATCGCCTAAAAATACTTATAATATAGCAAAAACAATTATCTGTAAGTAAAAAAAAATTCATTGATTTATCTGCAGTAGTTTATGAGAAAATAATTTTTCAATATTATTATGTTCTGAAAATTATCAAAAATTCAATCTCCAATAACAATAACAAAGACACGATATTTTTAGCACGAGGTTTGAGTCTGGCCCACTATCCAATGAAATGACAAGTTTCAAAATCGGCGGGGTTTTGAAAAAAAACCAAAATTTTGTGCACACTTCACATGGCTTTACCCAGTATAGTTTAGTAAATTGTTATGGATTATTAGCTTTTCTTGGTCGTTGTTCCCTATACCAGGCACTTGCCACAAATTGAATTAAAATCTTTAGAACCTTATTTCACATTTCAAGTGAAATAAGACCTTATTCTTAATAAAGGCTTTATTTCTCAATCGATAGCGATATAAGGCCTTATCTCAAAAGGCCTTATTACACCCCACCTAACTTTAATATTTTAAAATTTTTTAGATAGTGCTATTCATATTTGGAATAATTTAAAAAAAAGATCGGACATGCCTCCTGAAAACTGACCCGAGGTCAATAGATTCCCGAGATAGTGGTCTTTATACGACCCCTGTAGGGAACTCAGGCACTAGTGGCACAAAGTTCTGGTAAAGAACTAGATATAAAGTGGCCAATAAGTACTACTACGTTAGGGATTACATTTTCACTAGTTCGAAACCAGTGTTTGAGGAGTCATTAAAGGCATTTGGATTCGTATTTGAATTTAAGTTTTTGTATTTAATTTATATTAGTTTCTATGCTTAGAAATGGTTCAGAACTATAGAAATAGTACCAATAAACGAACTAGAACAAAACTGTCGATTTTTGTACTAGTTCCTGCGCGGCGGCCGCCGTGGTGTAGCGGTGAAGTGTTCGGCCTTCTACACCAAGTCGTGGCGGTTCGATGCCCGGCAAAAGTAACATCAAAAATTATTTAGAAAAAGAATTTTTCTAAACGGGGTCGCCCCTCGGCAGTAGTTTGGCAAACTCTCCGGGTGTATTTCTGCCATGAGAAGCTTCTCAGCAAAAAATTCATTTGCTTTGCAAGTGCCGTTCGGAGTCGGCAAAAAACTGTAGGTCCCACCAACTTGTAGGAAAACTCAAAAAGCAAAACACCACAAGTTGGAAAGAGAAGCTCGGCTAAAAATCTCGTTAGAGGTTATGATAACCTGTTGGTATATCGCCGCCATTAGTTTTTTTTTCTGCCTAGGACATCGCCATGTTAAATTCACCAGTTGATTTCATGTAAAAAAGATAGTTCGCGAAATAGTACTGGTTCGGAACGCACTAGAAGCGAACTAGCTCTGAACTAGAGATTTTCCGTACAGGGACGGAATGAATAAAACAAGTGGTAGTCCAGCATGAAAATATCTTCGTTTATTATTTTTGAGTAACGAGTAACGAAAAAATAGAAAATAATTCATTATTTTAAAAATTTTGAGTGGTGACTTTTATTAAAATATTTCCAAATAGCTTCTTTTTTCGGTCTGCCCATCATTTAAGATATAATTATCAGCACGCGCACTTTATTTCACTTACTAATCTCTGGGAACAAATACTTAACCCTTAAGCCACTGAAATAGAAATACGTAGTAGTTAACCCTTAAGATACTAACACCGTCTACAGACGGTCATCACTCAAATCAAAATAAAAATCGAATGTACCTAATGTAATTGGCATTTCATGCGCTTGAGCGTTGACTCTGCACGAAATAAGCTTTCAAATTAAGCTCCTAAGACCGTCTACAGACGGCCTTCACAAACCGCTCACTAACTCAAAAAGTAAACACCATAGATTGAAAAAAATGCACAATACTAAAGCAAATAACATAACAACCTACCAGAAAATTATTCAGAACGATTAGGTTGTCAGAAATGAATTATTTTTAAGTTTGAATGCGCAGCTAATTTTCAAGTAATTTCTGCGTCACAATCTTCAAATTTTTTTCAAACAAATAACTGTCACTGACGCAAAAGTGATTTAAGAGCTTTCAAAAAAGCTTTATTTGAAAGCTCATTTAATGCAGAGTCAACGCTCAAGCGCATAAAATGCCAATAACATTACATTCGATTTTTATTTGCTTCAGCATTTTTGTTGCCATCGCTCCCACTCATTACATTGAATTGCCATAAGCACACTGATTAGCGGTTCATATTAAGAATAGTTGTTGTGTTTGATGTAGTCAAAACTGCCTTAGCTGGCCAAAACTCACCAAGAAATGCACAAACATAATACACTTAAACAAAATATGTTCAAAATAGGTTAAAAAGTATTCACATTTCTGTTACTCTACGTAACAAGGACTGTTTGTTATTAATAAGAATAAATACCCAAAAATTAATAAATACCGGGTATGAAAATGGGTATAAAAGGGTTAATACCCAGCGTTGGGTAAATACCCGGGTGTAAACCCATCTATAGTGGTGAGGGACCGGCTATTTTTATTCAAAAAATTAAAGTGAATAAAACTTAATTTTTAATTTTTTCGTCACTCGCCACTCAAAAATAAATTTTTACCCTTATTTTTGAGGGATGGTGACGAAAAAATAAGAAATAAATTTTTATTCATTATTCAAAAAAATTTGAGTGATGATTGACCGGCTATTTTTATTCAAAAAAATCAAAATGATGAATAACAATTGAAGCATCATCGCGAATAACGTTCTAAGTTACAAAATCATAATTTATCAGGAGAGCAGAAAAACTCTAAAGTCATAGTGTTATCGCCACTATCTAAAATCTATTACCTGCTAGAATTAATCGACTGTCAATTCTCTTATCTATAAACTATAATGACATATTAATGACAGATCGTAGAATGACTTCTATAATTGCGCCAAATTCTTCTTTTCGTTTTTGTACTTTAATAAAGTCGCATGCACAAAGCGCAGCTCAAAAGCAATTTATATAGAAATCATCTTACGTCTTGGTTTTCATACCTTAAAGTATGTATAATTACACTTTCATGTATATATTCTACTTAGAAACAGAATTCATTGTAACTTATTCCCGAAACAGGAATTTTAACAAAACGCATTGGCAAAACGCATTGATATATTCTTGACTACATGTAAAACTATTCCGAATAAAGCCTATATCTACATTTAGCTATCGCCGTTTTCGTTCAAGATTCTAGGAAAATCAGGACGCTATCGTTCCGTTGGGAAACTGTCTCAACATTTTAAAATTCTTTAAGTACCACAAAAGGATTCGCTTGAGTGCTGCTGGTATACCTGCACGTGCCCGTGCTAACCTCAAAGTAAGTACAATATGAATTTTGCATTTAGAAGTCAACCACCACACCCGCCGCAATGTTCACATTGCAAAAACGACAAGATTAAAGTGGACTTCGTTTTCTGCGTTAAATGTCAAAACGCGTTCCATGAATCTTGTGCCTACGCTGTCTCCGACTCCTCTCTGCAAGTATGGAAATGTCTAAAATGCTTAGAATCGGCTTCAACGCCATCAAACAGAAGTTCTTCAAGTCGCAGTTCTAGTTTGACAAATCGTGCAGCTGAACTTGAGCTTCAACGATTGGAGGAAGAGAGGCAGATGGCCATAGCGCGTGACAAAGAGTTCCTTGACAGAAAATATAAACTTCTTGAAATGCATAACCTAAACATGCCACCTCGGCATCAAGAAAATTCAGATAGTCGCAGTTCTGAAAGATCAATGTATTTCGATACCATAACAAGCAATGTCGCAACAAATTCGAAAAACGAAAACTTGTCATTGTACCCTAATATACCCATTACCGATACATGCGAGCAAAACAAAATGCAAAATAAGTCAACGTGCGTGCCGGAGAAGTCAGTGAATGCGGCTACAGTCGCTGCTCAGCTTGACGCTACAGTGCGCCATACAAATTCTGCGCTGACGTGTGCGCCTATGACATCGACAATCTTCGATGAACAAGCTGCTAGAGTGCAGCAAACAAGTGGCCAATAAGTACTACTACGTTAGGGATTACATTTTCACTAGTTCGAAACCAGTGTTTGAGGAGTCATTAAAGGCATTTGGATTCGTATTTGAATTTAAGTTTTTGTATTTAATTTATATTAGTTTCTATGCTTAGAAATGGTTCAGAACTATAGAAATAGTACCAATAAACGAACTAGAACAAAACTGTCGATTTTTGTACTAGTTCCTGCGCGGCGGCCGCCGTGGTGTAGCGGTGAAGTGTTCGGCCTTCTACACCAAGTCGTGGCGGTTCGATGCCCGGCAAAAGTAACATCAAAAATTATTTAGAAAAAGAATTTTTCTAAACGGGGTCGCCCCTCGGCAGTAGTTTGGCAAACTCTCCGGGTGTATTTCTGCCATGAGAAGCTTCTCAGCAAAAAATTCATTTGCTTTGCAAGTGCCGTTCGGAGTCGGCAAAAAACTGTAGGTCCCGCCAACTTGTAGGAAAACTCAAAAAGCAACACACCACAAGTTGGAAAGAGAAGCTCGGCTAAAAATCTCGTTAGAGGTTATGATAACCTGTTGGTATATCGCCGCCATTAGTTTTTTTTTCTGCCTAGGACATCGCCATGTTAAATTCACCAGTTGATTTCATGTAAAAAAGATAGTTCGCGAAATAGTACTGGTTCGGAACGCACTAGAAGCGAACTAGCTCTGAACTAGAGATTTTCCGTACAGGGACGGAATGAATAAAACAAGTGGTAGTCCAGCATGAAAATATCTTCGTTTATTATTTTTGAGTAACGAGTAACGAAAAAATAGAAAATAATTCATTATTTTAAAAATTTTGAGTGGTGACTTTTATTAAAATATTTCCAAATAGCTTCTTTTTTCGGTCTGCCCATCATTTAAGATATAATTATCAGCACGCGCACTTTATTTCACTTACTAATCTCTGGGAACAAATACTTAACCCTTAAGCCACTGAAATAGAAATACGTAGTAGTTAACCCTTAAGATACTAACACCGTCTACAGACGGTCATCACTCAAATCAAAATAAAAATCGAATGTACCTAATGTAATTGGCATTTCATGCGCTTGAGCGTTGACTCTGCACGAAATAAGCTTTCAAATTAAGCTCCTAAGACCGTCTACAGACGGCCTTCACAAACCGCTCACTAACTCAAAAAGTAAACACCATAGATTGAAAAAAATGCACAATACTAAAGCAAATAACATAACAACCTACCAGAAAATTATTCAGAACGATTAGGTTGTCAGAAATGAATTATTTTTAAGTTTGAATGCGCAGCTAATTTTCAAGTAATTTCCGCGTCACAATCTTCAAATTTTTTTCAAACAAATAACTGTCACTGACGCAAAAGTGATTTAAGAGCTTTCAAAAAAGCTTTATTTGAAAGCTCATTTAATGCAGAGTCAACGCTCAAGCGCATAAAATGCCAATAACATTACATTCGATTTTTATTTGCTTCAGCATTTTTGTTGCCATCGCTCCCACTCATTACATTGAATTGCCATAAGCACACTGATTAGCGGTTCATATTAAGAATAGTTGTTGTGTTTGATGTAGTCAAAACTGCCTTAGCTGGCCAAAACTCACCAAGAAATGCACAAACATAATACACTTAAACAAAATATGTTCAAAATAGGTTAAAAAGTATTCACATTTCTGTTACTCTACGTAACAAGGACTGTTTGTTATTAATAAGAATAAATACCCAAAAATTAATAAATACCGGGTATGAAAATGGGTATAAAAGGGTTAATACCCAGCGTTGGGTAAATACCCGGGTGTAAACCCATCTATAGTGGTGAGGGACCGGCTATTTTTATTCAAAAAATTAAAGTGAATAAAACTTAATTTTTAATTTTTTCGTCACTCGCCACTCAAAAATAAATTTTTACCCTTATTTTTGAGGGATGGTGACGAAAAAATAAGAAATAAATTTTTATTCATTATTCAAAAAAATTTGAGTGATGATTGAACGGCTATTTTTATTCAAAAAAATCAAAATGATGAATAACAATTGAAGCATCATCGCGAATAACGTTCTAAGTTACAAAATCATAATTTATCAGGAGAGCAGAAAAACTCTAAAGTCATAGTGTTATCGCCACTATCTAAAATCTATTACCTGCTAGAATTAATCGACTGTCAATTCTCTTATCTATAAACTATAATGACATATTAATGACAGATCGTAGAATGACTTCTATAATTGCGCCAAATTCTTCTTTTCGTTTTTGTACTTTAATAAAGTCGAATGCACAAAGCGGAGCTCAAAAGCAATTTATATAGAAATCATCTTACGTCTTGGTTTTCATACCTTAAAGTATGTATAATTACACTTTCATGTATATATTCTACTTAGAAACAGAATTCATTGTAACTTATTCCCGAAACAGGAATTTTAACAAAACGCATTGGCAAAACGCATTGATATATTCTTGACTACATGTAAAACTATTCCGAATAAAGCCTATATCTACATTTAGCTATCGCCGTTTTCGTTCAAGATTCTAGGAAAATCAGGACGCTATCGTTCCGTTGGGAAACTGTCTCAACATTTTAAAATTCTTTAAGTACCACAAAAGGATTCGCTTGAGTGCTGCTGGTATACCTGCACGTGCCCGTGCTAACCTCAAAGTAAGTACAATATGAATTTTGCATTTAGAAGTCAACCACCACACCCGCCGCAATGTTCACATTGCAAAAACGACAAGATTAAAGTGGACTTCGTTTTCTGCGTTAAATGTCAAAACGCGTTCCATGAATCTTGTGCCTACGCTGTCTCCGACTCCTCTCTGCAAGTATGGAAATGTCTAAAATGCTTAGAATCGGCTTCAACGCCATCAAACAGAAGTTCTTCAAGTCGCAGTTCTAGTTTGACAAATCGTGCAGCTGAACTTGAGCTTCAACGATTGGAGGAAGAGAGGCAGATGGCCATAGCGCGTGACAAAGAGTTCCTTGACAGAAAATATAAACTTCTTGAAATGCATAACCTAAACATGCCACCTCGGCATCAAGAAAATTCAGATAGTCGCAGTTCTGAAAGATCAATGTATTTCGATACCATAACAAGCAATGTCGCAACAAATTCGAAAAACGAAAACTTGTCATTGTACCCTAATATACCCATTACCGATACATGCGAGCAAAACAAAATGCAAAATAAGTCAACGTGCGTGCCGGAGAAGTCAGTGAATGCGGCTACAGTCGCTGCTCAGCTTGACGCTACAGTGCGCCATACAAATTCTGCGCTGACGTGTGCGCCTATGACATCGACAATCTTCGATGAACAAGCTGCTAGAGTGCAGCAAACCAATTCTGCGCTGACGCGTGCGCCCATGACATCGACAACCTTCGATGAACCAGCTGCTAGAGTGCAGCAAACGAATTCTGCGCTGACGTGTGCGCCTATGACATCGACAACCTTCGATGAACCAGCTGCTAGAGTGCAGCAAACCAATTCTGCGCTGACGCGTGCGCCTATGACATCGACAACCTTCGATGAGCAAGCTGCTAGAGTGCAGCAAACCAATTCTGCGCTAACGTGTGCGCCTATGACATCGACAACCTTCGCTGAACAAGCTGCTAGAGTGCAGCAAACCAATTCTGCGCTAACGTGCGTGCCTATGACATCGACAACTTTCGATCAATCCGCTGCTAGAGTGCAGCAAACGGATTCGGCACCATCGAACATCCCTATCACGGCAACAGCTGCTCAATCTAATAACCTAGTGCATCAGCTAAATGGTTCCCTAACGTGGGAGCCTACGACGTCGACGCAAGCAGTAGCCGCTACTGCGCAGACCGCTACTATAACGCAAAATATGCAGTCTCTGCCTATGCCTTCAGCGGCAACACAATCTTGCCTTACATCGACTTTCGCAAACTCTTTGCCTATATGTGCACCACAATCAAATTTTATTTCTCCAACAGCGCAAATGAACACACAGCTTAATTCAACATATTCTTTGAACACTAACTTATCCAGGACTCAAATAAGTGCACGCCAATCTGTGCCTAAGGAATTGCCTACTTTTTCCGGCCAGCCAGAAGAATGGCCGCTCTTTAGTTCTACGTTTCAATGGTCAACAATAGTATGTGGCTTAACAGATGCCGAAAATTTGATAAGGCTCCAACGATGCCTCCGCGGCGAAGCCCTGCAAGCTGTTAAGCACATTCTCGTTCATCCCTCCTGTGTTAGTACTGCAATGTCCACTCTTAAATTGCTATATGGCCAGCCGGAAAAAATACTGTATTCTGTAAAAAATAGATTAAAGTTATTACCACAAGTAAATCAAAACAAAATAGAAACATTTACACATTTTGCCATTGGTGTTAAAAACCTGCAGACAACTATCGAGGCATGCGGATTACACGAAGAAATGAATAACTCGTCGTTGTTACAAGAGTTGATAGAAAAACTGCCTCCAATTTATCAAATTAGTTGGGGTACACATAAACTTGATTTGGCCAAAACTAATAGACGTCCAAATTTAGCTGAATTCTCCAACTGGATATATAATGTCGGTTTGTCTGCGAGCACTGTTGTTTCACCAAATTATTCTGCTTCTATTGAGAAAACAGCTGTTCGTACAATTGACAACAAGAAAGCTTATATTCACCTTCACAAAGAGGGTAAAGAAGAAGAGACAGCATGTTGTGTATGTAAAAAGTTCTGCAACAATGTGGCTAGTTGCAAAATGTTTAAATCGCTAGACCGCGGTGAAAAATGGAATGCAATAAGAAAAAATAACTTGTGTAAACAATGTTTGCAAAAACACTCAAATTTCAGATCGTGCGCAGAGATATGCGGAGTAAATAATTGTCGGCTCAAACATCATGCCATGCTTCATAGAAACATGGATTGTAAGCAGAAATCATACTCTCCACAAATAAAATCGACTGAAATAGATGTAAAGACCGAAAAACATAAACTAAATGCGCATAACGCACAAATTGGTGACATTCTATTTAAAATTATCCCGGTAACGTTAAAGGGAAATAATGAGAAAATAGTAAATACGTTTGCTTTTATCGATGAAGGCTCTTCAGTGAGTTTATTAGATGAAGAAATCGCTAATGAATTGCAACTAAGCGGCCAGCCACAAGCATTGTGTTTGAAGTGGACTGGTGAAATACAGCGCGAAGAAAAGTCATCAAGAAACTTGAATGTTGAAATTTTAACAAGCAAAACAAGGAAAATAAAACTGAATGTACACACCGTTAGTAACTTGTTTTAATTTTGTGAACAAAAAATATGCAAAGCGTTCAGACCATGTACAAAGTCGGATACATTTCACTGCGGTTCATTTTAAATGCATGATATACCGCATCGTCGCGCCATAATGCTTTGGCAATTTTTTCGCCATTACTAGCACTATCACACAAACTTACCAATACAGCAGTTAACTGTAATCATTTGCAACTGTTCGCGTTGATATTGAATTATTAAAAATCAAAATATAACAAAAGTTTAATATGGCATGACAATTTTTGTGTGGATTCCGAGAGTGTGAAATGTTGAAAAAAACCGCGTGTAGCCAGCACGTGAAAGAAGTTAACTTCTTAAGTTCAGAAATAACGAAATATGAATAAGATCATTTGGTTACGTGGTTACTGCTAATGGTTACTTCTAAGCTTTTTGCATTTTCTTACTTTCACACTGTGTTTTCGACAACATTAAATATGTTGAGTGCATAAGATGTATAATTAAAATTTGATGGTGTAGGCTCTATGTAAAGTGATGGTATCGATAATAATTGTAATTGCAAGACGAATCGAATTTCGAAAAGTTTGTGTTCCTCAATGGAAACTGCTTAGATTTTCAAGTTTGGATCTTTCCAGTGACATGGATATAACGGAGTTTTGGGAAACAATATCATTTTATAAAAATGGGATGGGGGAAAGCTGCTTTGATAATCTTTCGCTATTTGCTTTTAATTTACTGTCACTACCACATAGTTCAGCCGCGGCGGAGAGAAGTTTTCTGAATTGGTTTTAATTAAAACAAACCTAAGAAATAGCCGACCGAGGACAAGGACGACGTGGAAAAAGATGCATTCTACGCAAAATTAGAAGAAACTTATGAGCGTTGCCCCCGTCATGATATCAAAGTCGTGCTTGGCGACTTTATCGCCAGGGTGGGCAAAGAGGGTGTATTTTCCCCACACAGAGCCAAAAATGCCTAATAAAATTAATAAGATTGTCTTCATGATCAGTTTTTGGGCAAAGGGGTAGTCGCAACGGTGGAAACGAAGAAAAAACTATTTCCCTATAGTTTTTTCTTCTTTTTGGTTTTAAGAAGAAATTCTTATTAAAAAACTATACATTTAGTACAAAGGTGTAGTTAGACGCTGGCAGTTATTAGTATACGATGGCCGGATGGTTAGCAGCTGGGTTTAGCATTCGAAAAATTGTCAGTTCGATTCTCTCTCTTTTTTTCCTAATTAGAAAAGTTAAAAAGAAATCTCAATTATATTTATGAGATTTTCCTTTGAAACATTAACAACTATACACATATCAGTAGTTAGACGCTAGCAATCAAAAGTGAGCGATGGCCTGATGGTTAACAGCTGGGTTTATCATTCCGAAAATTGTAAGTTCGATTCTCGGTGAGGGGCATATCATTTTATTTTTCATTTAAAATATTAAAAAGAAAATCGTCTAATAAAATTAAAAAGACGGTCTCTACAATAATAAGAAGCACATCTTCTTGAAGAAAATCTATAGAGATATCTTATGACTTTTGTTCTATTTTATTAGGCATTGTTGGCTCTGTGCACTGTCGGAAAGTTCAGCCTCCATGAAGAGACTTCGCCGAATGGATACAGGCTGATCGACTTCGCCGGTGCACGAAATATGGTCGTAGCCAGCACCAGGTTCAAGCATAAAAAGATCCATCAAGCAACATGGCTATCGCCAGATCGGAAAACACGCAATCAGATCGATCACTTTGTGATAGACGGACGGCATGCTTCCAGTGTTATGGACCTACGTACGATGCGGGGTCCAAACATCGACTCCGATCACTACTTGGTAGCAGCCAAGATTCGTACTCGCCTAAGTATAACGAAAGAGGCACCACAAAAAACGCAAGGAAAGCTGGACGTCGAAAAGCTGCAGTCACAACAGACAGCCAATGATTTCGCAGAACGACTCGCGCACCTGCTCTCTGAGAGCACAATTCAACCCAGCGGAGTGCACGAGCAGTAGGAGCATATCTCCGGATAGCTTCGTACCGCAGCCGAAGAAGTAATTGGATACCGGCAAATGCGAAAAAACAGCTGGTACGATGATAGAGAGCGCAAAGACGCAATGGAAAGAAAGGACGACGCCTATAAGGCAACGTTAAAAGCGAATGCAACGAGGAGCGTGTGTGAACACTACCGCGAGATGAAGAGGGAAGCGAGACGGCTTTTTCGGGCGAAGAAAAGGGAAGTGGAAAACCGTGAAATCGAAGAGCTTGAAATGGTAGCCAGCAGAAGCAACGCCCGAAAATTTTATCAAAGAATTCGACGAATGACGGAAGGTTTTAACCCCGGGGCAAACTCCTCTAAAAATGACAACGGCGACCTGGTGACAGATGTTCAGAGAGTACTAGGGTTATGGAGGGATCACTTATCTGCCCTTCTAAAGGGAAGAACGGAGCAACAATCCAGAGAAGAGGACGAACCCGACCCCACAATCGAAGACGATGGAATCGAAGTTCCACAACCCGACTATAACGAGGTGCGAGTAGCTATATAACGGCTAAAAAACAATAAAGCGGCGCTTGCTGATGGCCTGCCCGCTGAGCTATTTAAATTCGGCGGCGAGGAGCTGGTAAGGTGCATGCACCAGCTCTTGTGCAGAATATGGTCGGATGAATGCATGCCTGAAGATTGGAACCTAAGTGTTCTCTGCCCAACCCAGAAGAAGGGTGATCCCGCAAACTGCGCCAACTATCGTGGAATCAGCCTTTTGCGTATCGCATATAAGGTCCTATCAAGCGTATTGTGCGAAATACTGAAGCCTGACGTAAACCGACTGATTGGACCTTATCAGTGTGGCTTCAGAACTGGTAAATCTACCATTGACCAGATTTTTACAATACGCCAAATCTTGGAAAAAACACATGAGAAAAGGATCGACACACACCATCTCTTTGTTGATTTAAAGCCGCCTTCGACAGCACGAAAAGGAGTTGTCTATACGCCGCTATGTCTGATTTTGGTTTCCCAGCAAAACTTATACGGCTATGCAAAATGACGCTGAACAACACCACCAGCTCGGTTAGAATTGGGAAGGACCTCTCCGAGCCGTTCGAAACTAAACGAGATTTCAGGCAGGGCGACCCCCTATCGTGTGATTTCTTTAATTTAATGCTGGAGAAAATAATACTAGCTGCAGAACTTAACCGCGCTGGAACAATATATTACAAGAGCGTACAACTGTTGGCGTATGCCGACGACATCGACATCATTGGCCTCAACAACCGCGCCGTAACTTCTGCGTACTCCAAATTAGAAAAGGAAGCGGAATAAATGGGTTTGGTGGTGAACGAAGGTAAAACGAAGTACCTGCTGGCATCAGGCAAAGAGTCAGCGCATTCGCGCCTTGGCAACCACGCCACTGTTGGCAGCCATAATTTCGAGATAGTAAGGGACTTTATAAACCTGGGAAGCAGCATTACTACCAACAACAATGTTAGCCTGGAAATCCATAGAAGGATAACTCTTGCAAACAAATGCTACTTTGGGCTGAGTAGGCAATTTAGAAGTAAAGTCCTCTCTCGAGGAACAAAAACAACACTATAAGTCACTTATCGTACCCGTCCTGCTATATGGTGCAGAAGCATGGACACTGGCAGCATCTGATGTGGCGGCTCTGGGAGTATTCGAGAGAAAAATTCTTCGAAAGATTTATGGACCCCTAAAAGTTGGCGACGGCGAGTACCGAAGAAGATATAATGAAGAGCTGTATGAGCGTTACGGAGACGTGGACATAGTTCAGCGAATTAAAACCCAGCGACTCCGCTGGCTAGGACACGTGGTGCGAATGAACGAGGACGCGCCCGGAAGATATTTTTATCTGCACCCGCCGGTGGAAGTAGAGGAAGAGGGAGACCACCACTTCGATGGCAGGACCAAGTAGAGGTAGACCTGCGAGCACGCGGTGTCTCTAATTGGCGCCAGTTGGCTCAACAAAGAACCGACTGGCGTAACATGTTGGACGGCCAAAATCGTCTAGGCGGTTAAAGGCTATTTTAAGTAAGTAAGTAAGAAATAGCATTAATTTCAAAACCTCCCTGTAGGTAAAATCTCTAGTTCACAGCTAGTTCGCTTCTATTGCGTTCCGAACCAGTACTAGTTCGCGAACCATCTTTTTTACATGAAATCAACTAGCGAACATGGCGATGTCCTAGGCTGGAACTAGTACAAAATTCGACAGTTTGGATCTAGTACGTTTATTGGTTCGAACTAGTGAAAATGTAGTCACTAACGTACTAGTTCTTATTGGCCACTTTATATCTAGTTATGAAACAGAAATTTGTGTCACTAGTGCCTGAGTTCCCTGCAGGGCTATCATAGCATAATGCTATCAAAGGAGTTATGTTCAGGGGGAAATGGAGGCAATTACGTATGGAATGGACTGCATCCCGATCTCATTTTATTTTAAGGTATATGGATATATCTAATGTACACCAAATTTATTTATTTACTCATACACGTCACATGTGTAATGATGTTTTTTGTTATTATTTAATTAAAATTAATTTGTTTTGTCAAACCCAAGAAAAGTAACCGTATATTTTGTTGAAGTTATATGTACCATGAAATAAAAGTTTAACAATGCTTAGTGGAAACACAAGTTTTATTAATTTGGTTACTTTTTTTACTTTTGGTTACTTTTTTTTTAAAATTTGGTTACCAAAAAAACGTTTAGTGGCAGCCCTGTTCGAGAATGGTTTTGATTCACAATATCTTACCTCCGGGAAGTGGACCAGGCAAACGATCCATTCGAAAATATCTTATATATGGTGAGTTTTCCTTAAAATTTGGTACATGGGTAGAATTAGGCCTAAATTAACAGGGCCCAATACGAATGGGATATAGAGGAAGAGGGGCGTGGTAGAAGAAAAGAGGGAAATGAAGAGCAAAAGGGGGAAGATAGGAAAGAAAGTTGTACGAAGAAAGACAGGAAGACTAGGTGGCAAGCCTGATTGAAATTTAAATATTTGTAGCACGGTCGCAAATACCTTTCACTTGATACCCATATCGGCATATCTTGCTCAAAATTAAAAAAATTGAGACAGGTGGCAACCCTGTGAACAGCCTCATATGGAAACACCTACGCATATAATCTTAGAATGAATCATACTATCTATAATGCGAAACTTTATCCAAATCGGTCGAGCGGTTCCCGAGATATAGAGAAAAATAAATAAAATGCGGTTAGGTGGCAACCCTAGGCGGCAAGCCTTCTTGAGATTTACATATTTGGAATACGGTCGAAAATACCTTTCGTTTGATACCCATATTGGCATATTCTGCTCAATATTAAAAAAAAATTGAGATAGGTCGCAACCCTGTGAACCACCCCAAGTGACAACACACGCGCACATAATCTTAGAATGAATCATACTATCTATATTGTCAAAGTTTATCCAAATCGGTCCAGCGGTTCCCGAGATATAGAGAAAAATATATAAAATGCGGTTAGGTGGCAACCCTGCTTGAGATTTACATAGTTGGAATACTGTCGAAAATACCTTTCATTTGATACCAATATTGGAATATCTTGCTCAATATTAAAAAAATTGAGATAAGTGGTAACCCTGTGAACTGTTCCAAGTGGCAACACCCACACATATAATCTAAGAATGAATCATACTATCTACATATAATGCCACATTTTATCCAAATCGGTTGATCGGTTCCCGAGATATGAGAAAAACGCCTACGCCTGAAAGTCGGCTACAATTTCTATTTCCGTGCCATAACTTCCGTTTCATCGTCATCCATTTTCTCAAATTTTACTCTCAATCAAAACTTCATATCGCCGCCTAAGAAGTTAACTTCAAAAATATTGTAGGCGTCTTTTTTCATTTCGGTCTCATATCTTCCTTTCTTTTTTCATCATTTTTTCTGCTTAGATCGGACCAAACTCATACCATTTTATGAATGTATTAATGGAATGAATGTCCAGGAAGACTACATTCTTACTTACAATTTAAATTGAAATATGTAGTTTTTTGCATATTCCCTTCATACAATGAATATGTATGTTAACCAATTAAATATTGTTAAAGACCACCAGAAATTGATATTTAGCAAACAATGTCACTGTTTTCGTTTCCAATATTATACTTTATCGATATTTACTTTGTCCTTTGTTCTGAACAATTTGTTTATTTTTTGCATATAAATCAATTCACACAATTTGCTACTCCGCATAACGCTTATTTATTTGCATAAAGTATTCTTTAATATATACATAGATTGTATTTGCAAGATATCCCTTAGTTGGCTATTTTTATCCATTTTGTGTAATAAGCTAAATAAAAAAGCGGTTGGGGTTGACCCATTTTTCAAATATCCATTTTCTAGAGCGACTGGCCATGGCAAAAAAACGAAATAAACAAAGTACATAAATTAATACACATCTACTGATGATGAAAGCTATTTATATATTGTAAATTTTCCACCAAGCCATTTATATGGAGTTCACATCCTCGGGTTGGTTATTTTGGTGACATGTCACAATGCCAAGTGGCAAATTCTCAAGTAAAAAAATTTGAATTGTGAAACTGCCCTTGGGACTATGCCACCATAGGCTGGGTGTCATAATCCAAAATGAAAATGAGACACAATGCCAAGTAAAACAAGTAAGGAAGTCTAAGTTCGGGTGAACCGAACATTAAATACCCAGCGGTAATTTTCAGAACGGGATAACAATGATATAGGCCCTAGGAGGGTTTACCTAAAGTTTTTACTATCTTAGCTATTTACCTTACCGAATTATGTCAATTTATGTGATTTTCGAAATTTTCCATATCGAAAGTGGGCGTGGTCGTATGCTCCCTATTATGCTAGTATACCTTGTACCAATTTCATCGTTCTACCGTAATCAGTTTCATAGTTATGACCCGTGAAATTTTCCAAAATGCCTACCTGAAAAGTGGGCAATGCCACGCCCACTTTTAAAAATTTATCAAAAAATCATAATCATCCTACCAGACTATATCTTTTTAGCCATTTCCGTTACCGAATTATATCAATTTAGGTGACTTTCGAAGCTTTCGATATCGAAAGAGGGCGTGGTTGGACAGCCAAATTCATCAGGTATATTTCCAACGATACTAGTATGCTTTGTGCGAAATTTCATCGTTCTACCCTAATCAGTTTAAAAGTTACGACCAGCCGAATTTTCAAAAATGCCTCCCTTAAAAGTGGGAAGGGCCGCGCCCACTTTAGAAAATTTATTAAAAAATCATTATATAAAGACCGGGGCGATTCACCTATAAAATTATATCATTTCAGCCATTTCCGTTACCGACTTATATCAATTTAGGTGATTTTAGAAATTTTCGATATCGAAAGTGGGCATGGTTGGAGGGCGATTTTATCCAATTTTATCAAGTATACTTCCAACGATACTAGTATGCTTTGTGCCAAATTCCATCGTTCTATCCTAATCAGTTTAAAAGTTACGACCAGTCAAATTTTCAAAAATGCCTCCCTTAAAACTGGGCGGTGCCACGGCAATATAAAAATTTTATGGAAAAATCATAAGGGGGATTTACCTATAAAATAATATCATTTTAGCCATTTTTGTTCACTTAATATTTGATAGTTTTATTTATTTAACTTTTTCACTGATCCTTCTGTTTGTTCACTTTAACCTGGCTAACAAAATTAAGAAATAAAATCTGACCAATTTATTTCTGCTTTGGTTTTTAATAGAATTTCTACAATTTAAACTACGCACGTGCTCAAGTATCAATTTGCTGGGATTCCTAATGTCAGCTGTGTAAGTTAAACACTCGTTGATACATATTATGCAGTAGGTACATCTGTAGTATGAAAGTATTTACTACAAGTTTGTATTTGGATTTAGTTTCATCGGTTGCTATGATATGTTTGTATATTCTTTGGTTATGTTAGTACGTGACACCCATTAAAAGTGCTAGCGCGCGTAAATAGTTTAACTAAACACTATTGAATTTCAAGTTCACATACAACTATGCGTATTTATTTATTATACCTTTCATGAACATGAAATGGTATTATAACTTTGGTCCGATGTTTGTAAATATGAGAAGAAGAAGAGATGGACCCATCAATAAGTATACCGAAATGATCAGGATGACGAGCTGAGTTGATTTAGCCATGTCCGTCTGTCCGTCTGTCCGTCTGTCCGTCTGTCTGTTTGAACGCAAACTAGTCCCTCAATTTTTGAGATATCTGGCTGAAATTTTGTATGTGGCCACCATTTTGTAATATAGGAATCATTTGTCGGAACTGACAAGATCGGACCAGTATAACATATAGCCCCCATACAACCGATTGTTCAGATATAAGGTTTTTTGACTAAAACTTCTGCAATTAAAAAGTTAGGAACGTAAAATTTTGCAACTCGAGTACTTTCTATTTACGTAGTGTATATAGTGAAAATCGACAAGATCGGGCAAATGTAACATATAGCCCCCATACAACCGATTGTTCAGATATAAGGTTTTTTGACCACAACTTCTGCAATTAAAAAGTTAGGAACGTAAAATTTTGCAACTCGAGTACTTTCTATTTATGTAGTGTATATAGTGAAAATCAACGAAATCAGGCAAATGTAACATATAGCCCCCATACAACCGATTGTTCAGATATAAGGTTTTTTGACTAAAACTTCTGCAATTAAAAAGTTAGGAACGTAAAATTTTGCAACTCGAGTACTTTCTATTTACGTAGTGTATATAGTGAAAATCGACAAGATCGGGCAAATGTAACATATAGCCCCCATACAACCGATTGTTCAGATATAAGGTTTTTTGACCACAACTTCTGCAATTAAAAAGTTAGGAACGTAAAATTTTGCAACTCGAGTACTTTCTATTTACGTAGTATATATAGTGAAAATCAACAAGATCGGGCAAATGTAACATATAGCCCCATACAACCGATTGTTCAGATATAAGGTTTTTTGGCCAAAACTTCTGCAATTAAAAAGTTAGGAACGTAAAATTTTGCAACTCGAGTACTTTATATTTATGTAGTGTATATAGTAAAAATCAACAAGATCGGGCAAATTTAACATATAGCCCCCATACAACCGATTGTTCAGATATAAGGTTTTTTGACCAAAACTTCTGCAATTAAAAAGTTAGGAACGTAAAATTTTGCAACTCGAGTACTTTATATTTATGTAGTGGATATAGTGAAAATCAAAAAGATCGGGCAAATGTAACATATAGCCCCCATACAACCGATTGTTCAGATATAAGGTTTTTTGACCAAAACTTCTGCAATTAAAAAGTTAGGAACATAAAATTTTGCAACTTGAGTACTTTCAATTTATGTAGTGTGTAGAGGAAAATCAAGAAGATCGGGTAAATATAAAATATAGCCCCATACAACCGGTTGTTCCGATATAAGGTTTTTTGGCCAATACTTCCGCGTTTAAAAAGTTAGGAACGTAAAATATTTCACCTTTAGTACTTTCTACATATGTAATGTGTATAGTGTAAGTCAGTACAATTGAACACGTATAATATATAGCCTCCATACAATCGATTGTTCCGATAACTCGGATCCTATTATTTTGTAAGTTTTTTTAAATTATAACAAAGATGTGTAATGTGTATAGTAAATATAGTTAAATTGAAACAGGCTGTACTGGGGATCCAACAGTGAAAATCGTGACGCTTATTCATGAAAGGTATATAGCCTTCGGCACAGCCGAAGACAGCTTTCCTTACTTGTTTATTTATTTATTTTTAGCCAAATTGATTAAATTCTTATAGGCTATATTGAACATAATAAGACTAGGACTTAATATAATGATATACAAACTACGTTACATGTAAAAATCATTTAAATTACTTATAAAGCGAACTTTCGAATAAGAAAAATCAATATCCAAAGATTTCAAAATTCTATTGAACCTAATCAGGGCTCTATTAATTGGCGCATTACGCACATAAAGAGCCTTGAAAATGCCCACATGGAAAAACTCTGAACTCCGAAGAGCTCTGGCCGGAATGTTAATCAGTATCCTCTCCAGAAGCACAGGGCAGTCCACAGCACCACGAAACACGTCAAAAATGAACAAGAGCGACAAAATAGACCTCTGCAGTGATTTCAGATTAATTAATAAGCACCGTGCCTCATAAGCTGGTATAGGCTCCGAGAAACGTAGGTTTCGTAAGGCAAAATGTAGAAATACTTTTTGAATCCGCTCTATTCTTGCAATGTGGCAGTAATAATACGGCGACCAAATGAAACAGGCGTATTCAAGTTTCGAACGCACAAACGTCGAATATAAAAGCTTTAGCGTATAGGGGTCAGTGAACTCCAAGCTATGCCGTCTCACAAAAGCAAGTGTGGCGTACGATTTCGCAATACATAAATTAATATGACTTGCGAACGTGAATTTCGTATCAAAGATTACACCCAAGTCCTTAATTTCACTGACCCTCGTTAAAGGGGAGTTGGACATATGATATGAAGTATCAATGACATTAACGCGCTTCGAAAAAGTTATATGGAAAAATTTTTTTATGTTAAGTGCTAACCAATTTTCATTGCACCAACTACTAAGTTTATCCACATCTAATTGCATCAATTCTGAGTCACGAATGCTATAGATCGGCGAATATATTTTAAGGTCATCTGCGTAAAGCAAAAACCTTGCCGAAGAGAAACAGGAGCAAATGTCATTGATAAACAGCACAAAGAACAAAGGGCCCAGTATGCTGCCTTGTGGAACACCAGAAGTGGCAACGAAAGGAAGGGACTTAACATTGTCAACAACCACCATGGAACGGCGATTGTGTAAGTATGACTCCATCCAAGCTAAGAACCCAGAATGGAAACCAATACAGGCTAATTTTTTAACCAGAATGACGTGTGAAACACGGTCGAACGCCTTGGAAAAATCTGTGTATACTGTGTCAACTTGACATCCCGACTGAAAGGCTGCGATGCAGTCATCAGAGAAAATAGCCAAGTTTGAAACAGTTGAGCGCCCCGCAAAAAATCCATGCTGCTCTGGACATACAATACTCTTAACAAAAAAAAGAAGTTTTTCTTGAACTATGCATTCAAAAAGCTTTGCTGTAACGGAAAGCTTGGATATAGGCCTATAGTTACTAATATTATTTTTATTACCACTCTTGTAAATAGGAGTTATGAAAGCTAATTTCCACTCGTCAATGAAAACACCCGTTGACAGAGAATTATTAAAAATTAATAAAAGCGGATAAATTAGGGAATCACACTGTTTAAATAAAATCGCAGACAGTCCATCAACATCGGTATTAGAAGAAGGTTTAAGCCGAGAAATACCATTGCGAACATCATCTGATGACAGAACAAGACTGCCAAAATCGACAGATGACTGTACATTGAAACTGGCGTTATTATGGTTGTGCGAATCAGAGCAAAATTGGCCATGAAGAATTCAGCAAAAAGGTTTGCTACCTCTCCCGGCGAATCAGCAGCTTTGTCACCAAGAAAGAGAGAGGACGGTATATTAGATACTGATTTCCTCGAGTTGATAAAATTCCAAAAGGACTTTGGGTTTGATTTTAGGTTTTTTTCAAATCGTAAGATATAATTTCTATGCAAAAATTTTTCCAGGCATGAGAATTTCCTTTCACACTCCTTATAAGAATTGAAGAAAACCGTATTCGGATCTTTTTGTACTTACGATACAATTTATTTTTCAAATCACGGAGCTTCATCAGGGCTGCATTGTGCCAGGGAACTTTGTATTTCTTTTTTGACACCAAAGGAATACAGCTTTTATTTTACAAATATCCACAACAATAGACCTAAACATCTCAAAACTGCACGTGGTATCAAGATTACGAAACTCATTATCTTAATTAATTTTTAGAAGAAGATTGTTCAAATTCGAAAAATCGCAGCGCTTAAAATTAAAAGAAAAGCTTGATGTGACATTACTTGTTAAGGCACACTTATAAAATTCAAGGTCAAAAACTAAGGCAACGTGATGCATATCAGGCTTTATAATAGGCGAAATGCATTCTTCTAATGAAAAGTTTAAGGTATTACTTAAAAAGATCAAATCTAAAGTTCGGCCACGCCTATTCGGAAAACAATTGATTTGCTTAATATCTAAACTTAAAAAGCTATCTACTAAGTAAATTTCACTAGGGCTGTTGACTTCACAAGCAATTAGCGCAGATATGGAGATAGAGTGTGAACACAAAGCTGGTCAAGCAGCGCATTATTATTCTCCAAAACTATCTGAGAGGCCTGATGATTGCGATGTACCGCAATGAGCACTCCGCCACCTCTTTCACACCCAGTTGCGCAAGCATCTCTATCCTTACGATAGACTGTATATAGGTTTGGATCAAAGTATTCATCGTTATAAAAATTATCATTTAGCCACGTCTCTATAAGAACGATAACATCGTAACCTTGGCGAGAACTAAAAAGGCGCAAAATCTGAGATTAAGTCTAATCCCAGCCATATTCTGAAAGTAGATTTTTAAATTGCTCCTTTCTTCATCTAACCCAACCGATCGCCTTCGGGCAACGGTATTGAAGTATATAACCATAAAACAAGTAAGGAAAGCTGTCTTCGGCTGTGCCGAAGGCTATATACCTTTCATGAATAAGCGTCACGATTTTCACTGTTCGATCCCCAGTACAGCCTGTGTCAATTTAACTATATTTACTATACACATTACACATCTTTGTTATAATTTAAAAAAACTTACAAAATAATAGGATCCGAGTTATCGGAACAATCGATTGTATGGAGGCTATATATTATACGTGTTCAATTGTACTGACTTACACTATACACATTACATATGTAGAAAGTACTAAAGGTGCAATATTTTACGTTCCTAACTTTTTAAATGCGGAAGTATTGGCCAAAAAACCTTATATCGGAACAACCGGTTGTATGGGGCTATATGTTATATTTACCCGATCTTCTTGATTTTCCTCTACACACTACATAAATTGAAAGTACTCAAGTTGCAAAATTTTATGTTCCTAACTTTTTAATTGCAGAAGTTTTGGCCAAAAAACCTTATATCTGAACAATCGGTTGTATGGGGGCTATATGTTACATTTGTCCGATCTTTTTGATTTTCACTATATACACTACATAAATAGAAAGTACTCGAGATGCAAAATTTTACGTTCCTAACTTTTTAATTGCAGAAGTTTTGGCCAAGAAACCTTATATCTGAACAATCGGTTGTATGGGGGCTATATGTTACATTTGCCCGATCTTGTTGATTTTCACTATATACACTGCATAAATAGAAAGTACTCGAGTTGCAAAATTTTACGTTCCTAACTTTTTAATTGCAGAAGTTTTGGTCAAAAAACCTTATATCTGAACAATCGGTTGTATGGGGGCTATATGTTACATATGCCCGATCTTGTTGATTTTCACTATATACACTACATAAATAGAAAGTACTCGAGTTGCAAAATTTTACGGTCCTAACTTTTTAATTGCAGAAGTTTTGGCCAAAAAACCTTATATCTGAACAATCGGTTGTATGGGGGCTATATGTTACATTTGCCCGATCTTGTTGATTTTCACTATATACACTACATAAATAGAAAGTACTCGAGATGCAAAATTTTACGTTCCTCACTTTTTAATTGCAGAAGTTTTGGCCAAGAAACCTTATATCTGAACAATCGGTTGTATGGGGGCTATATGTTACATTTGCCCGATCTTGTTGATTTTCACTATATACACTACATAAATAGAAAGTACTCGAGATGCAAAATTTTACGTTCCTCACTTTTTAATTGCAGAAGTTTTGGCCAAGAAACCTTATATCTGAACAATCGGTTGTATGGGGGCTATATGTTACATTTGCCCGATCTTGTTGATTTTCACTATATACACTACATAAATAGAAAGTACTCGAGTTGCAAAATTTTACGGTCCTAACTTTTTAATTGCAGAAGTTTTGGCCAAAAAACCTTATATCTGAACAATCGGTTGTATGGGGGCTATATGTTACATTTGCCCGATCTTGTTGATTTTCACTATATACACTACATAAATAGAAAGTACTCGAGTTGCAAAATTTTACGGTCCTAACTTTTTAATTGCAGAAGTTTTGGTCAAAAAACCTTATATCTGAACAATCGGTTGTATGGGGGCTATATGTTACATTTGCCCGATCTTGTTGATTTTCACTATATACACTACATAAACAGAAAGTACTCGAGTTGCAAAATTTTACGGTCCTAACTTTTTAATTGCAGAATTTTTGGCCAAAAAATCTTATATCTGAACAATCGGTTGTATGGGGGCTATATGTTACATTTGCCCGATCTTGTTGATTTTCACTATATACATAAATAGAAAGTACTCGAGTTGCAAAATTTTACGTTCCTAACTTTTTAATTGCGGAAGTTTTGGCCAAAAAACCTTATATCTGAACAATCGGTTGTATGGGGGCTATATGTTATACTGGTCCGATCTTGTCAGTTCCGACAAATGATTCCTATATTACAAAATGGTGGCCACATACAAACTTTCAGCCAGATATCTCAAAAATTGAGGGACTAGTTTGCGTTCAAACAGACAGACGGACAGACGGACATGGCTAAATCAACTCATTTCGTCATCCTGATCATTTCGGTATACTTATTGATGGGTCTATCTCTTCTTCTTCTCATATTTACAAACATCGGACCAAAGTTATAATACCATTTCATGTTCATGAAAGGTATAAAAATTACAATTATGATATAAAGATTATTCCAATTGCTGCAAAGGTTTAAAAAATTAACGACCAAGACTTGTGAAAAATATAGCTTATTTGTATTCCTAAAACTAAAATTTAGATTATATTAGATTACACAGGCCGACAAAATGAGACCAAAATTTTGACCATATACCAGACCTATCACGTCAGGATTTTGAGATATCCTAACCTAAAAGTGCAAAAAACACCGTTTTTGTCTATTTTTGAGGTTATATATATACGACAGATTTTTTTTTTTTAAAAAGCAAACATTGCATCTTAAAGAAGAAGTCTTCCTCTTACGAATGGTGTTGAGTTTGCTCAAATATCTTTTTTTTCGCTAAGATAGAGCAATTTAAAGTAAGAGGTATGTGTTCTACTGCATCGTACCTACGTTAATTCAGTGGTTTTTCAGCTATAGGAAAATTAGCAAATTTATAAACTTTAAATTGCTCTATCTTAGCGAAAAAAAAGATATTTGAGCAAACTCAACGCCATTCGTAAGAGGAAGACTTCTTCTTTAAGATGCAATGTTTTCTTTAAAAAAAAAAAAATCTGTCGTATATATATAACCTCAAAAATAGGCAACAACGGTGTTTTTTGCACTTTTAGGTTAGGATATCTCAAAATCCTGACGTGATAGAGTAATTCTGCGTCCAGATTTGAATTCAGCGCATCGAAAAGCTTTAGGAAAGTATGGTCTGGTTTATGGTCAAATTTCTTGTCGGCCTGTGTTATTATCTCTTATATAAAGCCTTTATCAGGGTGATTCATATACGCAAAATTTTTGTTTTCTCTAGGTTCTCAATATTGAGATATGTAGGTACTGGAAATTTTAAATAAATATTATGTAATAAACGTATGTACCTTGCGGAAATTTCGAGTAGGGTTCGTCAAAATACAATTCCAATTTTTTTCAACAAACCGCAAAGTTATAAGGACTTTAAATTAATACTTTATTTACTTAAAACAAAAAAACTAATGGCGGCGATATACTAACAGGTTATCATAACCTCTAACTAGATTTTTAGCCGAGCTTCTCTTTCCAACTTGTGGTGTGTTGCTTTTTGAGTTTTCCTACAAGTTGGCTGGACCTACAATTTTTTGCCGACTCCGAACGGCACTTGCAAAGCAAATGAATTTTTTGCTGAGAAGCTTCTCATGGCAGAAATACACCCGGAGAGTTTGCCAAACTACTGCCGAGGGGCGACCCCGTTTAGAAAAATTGTTTTTCTAAATAATTTTTGATGTTACTTTTGCCGGGCATCGAACCGCCACGACTTGGTGTAGAAGGCCGAACACTTAACCGCTACACCACGACGGCCGCCTATTTATTTATTTCTAGTTAAAAATAGAGAAAAGTTCAAGCCTAATGTAAATACGCTATTATTAAAGTTAAGAAGACCACTATATCGATTTTCTAGGTGTATAGACTTACATATTGGTTCATTTAAAAAGTAATTCGTTCTATGAGTTGCTTCAACAAATAGTCTGATATGCCTTAGATCACGTCTTGGAATGTATGGAACGAATAAATTACATAAATCAGGGCAGTTTATATTACCGTTGATAACGTTATAGGCAAGCATGAGTGAGATACAAGTTCTCCGTCATACAAGGCCTGGAGACCAAGCAATTAACGCCTACTAATATACGATAGGAGGCCATCAGGCCAGTGAAGCAAGCGCAGAGCAATTTTGGTGAAAACTCTTTGAACTCTCTCAATTTTATGTGAACTCATATCGGAGAAAATCCCTCACTATCAGATTTCGGATTGTTATTCAATTTTGAGATTGACAATGATACGAATTCGGCTGTAATGTCGAAAGATGTAATTTGCCGCATGGGACCCGAGTAGAATGTCGGAATAGGTAGAGATGTAGGATTAGAGTATACTCTCTGAAATAATTTGGCAAATAAATTGCAAATATCTACCGCGTTATTGCATGATACACCTTCATACTCCATGTACGTTGGAAATCCGTTAGTCTGCCTCTTATGGCTGGTTTTCATTAGTTCAAAGTATGACATCAAATGCTGTCAAACCAATGAAAACGGCCGTCATATTGTGTCAATTGCGTTTGTAGTCAGTTTTTACAACACGTTGACATATTAAATGATGCATGTGAAAACGATCGAATTTCAGTTTTCCAGCGGAAATTTCAACGTTTGACACACAAAATAAATTTGCCAAAATGTTGGCAAATGTGTGTAATATGACGTGCGAACAGTTGATTTTACCGTCACAATTTAAATGCGAATTTTCAAGCCAGTTTTAAAGACATAATGAAAACACAATTGACACCAAATCGACATGGTGGCAGTTGAGACAGTTTTTGAGGTCAGTAATTTTGACGTAATGAAATCCAGCCGTTCGAATTAATAACAGGCCAGAAACTAGACGGATTTGACTTCAGTTTGGATTTCAGATTATTCATATATTGCCTGTACATGAACTTATTGAGACAGTTAAAAGTCAATTTAATAGCAGTATTCTGTATTTCAGTATCATCTCAAGTCACTAAATTTGAGACTTTTCATTAGAGACATTTTTTGAGACTTGAGATAAAATTGGAATTCTGTAAGAGAAAATGACAAGAAATTCACCAGTGATATGAGGTGAAAAAACGTTGAGACAGTCAGCTGATTGAATTTTCCATTATCGATGATAAAAATGAAAAGCATATAATTGTTTATCGATATCATACGGAAATGGTTTTTAAAATGCATGGTACGATCAAAATTATTTACTAAAAGTTAAATAAATATGATTTCTATTACGAATGTGCAAAAATACGCTTAATAAGCTTGTTTAAAGAGCCTTTAACCTGAATCGATTCTTTAAACAAATGCCATGAAGCGAGAAAACTGAACTATCGATTTAAAAACTTGCATCACTATTGAATTGTTTTGGTAAAACAAACTTTATAAATTTTCAAAGATACAAATTCTTTTAAAATGGCTGCGAAGGGTAAGTAATTAAACTTGTATGCTTTGTTAGTATTATTTCTAAATAAGCTTTATTTCGTTTACAGACATAGGTAAATACTCGCGCACCAGTAAGGAGCAAATCGACTGCTACTTGTCGTTTTTGGACAGTCACCCCGAAATGAAGCTTAACAAAAATGATCCAACTGATCCAAAAAGAATGGAGCGGCTATGGGTGGAGTTATCAGAGGTACTGAACGCCCTCAGAGGCCCCTCGCGGACTCCAACGAAATGGAAGGAGGTAAGTTTTTGAAAATATTGGCATTTGTTTCCTTTAAGTGTCAACTGCTAATAAATTAGCTAAAACTCTGGGAGATAGCTCAAAAGACGGGGTTTGTCCCCAGGATTACGAATCCGGAAGGTCAAACCCCGTCTTTTCAGCTATCTCCCATAGTTTTAGCTAATTTATTAGCAGTTGACAGCTAAAGTAGACAAATACCAAAATATTAACACTGTTGTGTTGCGCCACCTCTACCATAAGGAGAGACCGCACCATTCAAAAGTATCTTTGCTCAGAATATATATGTATATGATACCTTTTTTGGTGTCGGCTATTAGAGGCAACTGAATAAGTGAATGTGTTAGTTTCTTCCTCCCAGCAAATAATTGCCGGCTAATGGTAAAAGTTTACCTATCTCTTTTTACGATTTGTGTGTTATATTGGTCCCGAATTTAATTTATTTCAGTCGTTTACTCACTGGAAGAACCAAATCCGGTCCAGAGCGCGAAAGGCTAAGGCTAGTCGCCTTGTAACAGGTGGAGACCCTTTATTAGAAGAAGACATCTCCAATGTGGAGCAGAGGGCACTGGAGACAATGAGTGCGGTAGTAATTGATGGGGCACAAGCCATACCAACTGTTGGTACAGAGGTATAAGACGTAGATTGATATACATATATACAGGTTCTGCAGTTCACTTCCGACTGAAAGTTTGTGAAAATTCCGACTGAAAGTTTGTGAAAATTTTGTTAAATTACATAGTTAAAGAAAGCAAGCGAAAGTGAATGTGAAATACAGAACATGCCGGATAGAGTAGAATACCCAACAAAATGTAGGGGATTTTCAAAAATCGTGCTAGGGCCTATATCATTGTTATCCTGTTCTGAAAATTACCGCTGGGTATTTAATGTTCGGTTCACACGTGCTTAGACTTCCTTACTTGTTATTTTTTTTTTGTACAAACATATGAAGCTAAAAATTATCATTATTCTTTAATTAATTTCTAGTCTGCCATCATAATAACATGCGATCCCATCAGTCCGGCAGTAGAAGAAAATGAGCCAATGGAAAGACTCCAACAACTTCTCGTCGAAGTAAAGCAGCGACCTCCGAAGATATGTTTCGAGATGTTATGACGGCAATAAAGAAGAGAAATGACGACGAAAAAATATACCGTGATGAATCACTTAAATGCATGTCGGAGTTGAGTGCATCAATGACTACTATGGCTAGTGCAGTACTAGCCCTCACGCAAGCTCGCGCCAATAGAGACTGACTTCAAAACTAAATTAAAGACTTGAATATACATAAGTACAAAATATACCTGTAACGAATATACAGCTACGGTCGAAATAATAGCAGTGAAATTAGATTTGAAATCCACTTTGTGTAAACTTTTAAATTTCTTTTTCAGTGGTTTCCGCTATAGAATTCGCTATACTAAAAATGAAAATTATTGAAGCTTCTTGATTCATCGAACGATATCAAATCTAATTTCACTGGTATTATTTTGGCCGTAGCTGTGCATACAAGTACAAAATGATACCACCGTCCATTAGAGCTACAGTGCCTTACAACTTATTTCGTGCATTAAATTTTTTTTTTTAGTTTCGTTAGAAATAATACTGTGATGGTATTTCTAATAATTTTTAATTAAAATAGGCCTTTTATTTATATATTTATTTTTTTAATTATCTTAAGGCAAGAAGCTTTTTTGTTTATTTACTTGCACTAAGCATCAAAAGTAGTATAAATGGTTTACGATATAAGGCTTGAAGCCATTTTTTATATTTATCATAAGGCATGAAGCCATTAAAACGAGTATAAGCATTAAAACTAGTATAAATGGTTTACGATATAAGGCTTGAAGCCATTTATTATATTTTTTATTTATCATAAGGCATGAAGCCATTTTTTTACTTATGTAAAAACAAAACACAAATTAATATATATTAAAAATAAAAGCTTAAATTCACAGCAATAAATAATATATCTACATTTTACATTGTACACTTTCTTTCAAAAGAGTGAAGGATAGAAATTAGGAATGGGCTAGAGTAGAGGAAGGAAATTATACTTGGGTTAGGGTAATACAAAGTAATGTGAAATAAAATAAAAGGAAATACATACGCCACTGTATGTGAAAATTAGGCTATAGGGAAACTATATCCTTAATGCATTCACACATCTTTGCCATGCTCTTCTACCTTCAGTGTAATATTCCGACGATTGTATAATGGTGGCAGTGTCTATATCATCAGATGTTAAGTTTTCTGTCAACATTTCCTCTGGCATAATACCTCGTTTTTGCAAAATATTATGGAAAATGAAGCAGGTGTATATTATATACGCGGCATTTTTGTGGCTATACCTGAGGACACGCTCTTTTGATAAGCACCTGAAACGTGACTTTACACCACCAAAGCCTCGTTCTATTGGGTTTCGTGCTTTTACATGCACCCTGTTGTAAACATCTTCATTTTCGGTCGAAATGCTTCCTATCGGCGTAAGAAGCCACGGCTCTAAAGGATAACCCGAGTCCCCCAATAGCCACGTGAAAGATCCGGGTACATGTTCCCTAATTAGTTTTATGCGGACTGGGGATGTAGTCCATATACCGGCGTCGTGACATGAGCCAGGAAACCGGGCATTGACGTGACGAAAAATTAGTTCATCATCGCATATCTATAAATGAGATACTATATAAATTCTTGCTAAATACTAGAATATGTTTTTTATACTTACAGCTTCAACGTTAACACTGTAGTATCCCTTCCTGTTCATGTAGTCATGAGGCACTGCTCCTACAGTTGACGATGGTGGCGCAATTATGGCCACATGCGTGCAGTCAATAGCACCAATTACACCCTTGATGCCATATTTGTTATGAAAACTAAAAAAAAAAGTTTATCAAACCAGTCTTTTAAATAAGATACACAAATTACCTTCTTTTTATGCAGTTGTAGTGCTCAGCCGTATTCGGAAACGATATTTCCGCATTTTTGTGTTCCACAACAAGCCTGCAAATTGCACTTATGTTTCTGGAAACAGAAGACTGGCTCATAGCTGCAAAATGGCTGTTTCCTATACAGCTTTGATAGGACCCGTTTGCGAGGGAGTAAAGTACTGAAATAAACTAAAAACATAGAAGATAAAATGGATGAGCATACCTTTTACAAAACCACTATTCTTACCCGAAGCTCAAACGGAATCCTCGACTTCCTGACATAGTTGTCATGCGGCTTCAGCTCCTGCATAAGGTCCCAACAAAGCGTCTTGGGAAACCTTAAAAAACTCCGGAAAATTTCCTCCTCCAACAAAAATGGGTCCTGCTTGTCCCTTAAACCTGCAAGATTTTGCCTGCGAAGAATTCTGTACAATAAACAAGTAAAAATATTTGTAAACAGTAACTAAAAAACACATTTTCAGTACTTTTATTATTTATTAACATTGCAATAGTATTACCTTGCTTCATTTTCCCGCTTTTTATAATTAAATAAATTGCCAATTGTTCTTCCTCCGTTTTTTGCAATGTTTTTAATTTTGTCACCTACCACGAACCAGCTGACAAATTAGTGACTTTATTTTTGAGACTAGAGATGTGAGTTTGCTTACTGAATACCAATTTGTCTCAAAATTGAATTTGACCACGAAATGTCTCTATTAGTGACTAGATACACCGTACAGAATTCCAGCATAAGCCTGACAAAGATAAGACGATCGTACTCACGCCTGCTGCTTTTATATTTTTAAAAGGCTTCGCGTTTTTATACCTTTCATGAACATGAAATGGTATTATAACTTTGGTCCGATGTTTGTAAATATGAGAAGAAGAAGAGATAGACCCATCAATAAGTATACCGAAATGATCAGGATGACGAGATAAGTTGATTTAGCCAGGTCCGTCTGTCTGTCTGTCTGTTTGAACGCAAACTAGTCCCTCAGTTTTTGAGATATTTGGCTGAAATTTGGTATGCGGCCACCATTTTCCAATATAGGAATCATTTGTCGCTATTTTTATATGTAAAATATCGATGTTGCAAATCATCGAGATTGGATAAATATTTCACATAGCCCCCATACAATCGATTGTTCCGATAAACGGATTTTGGTAGATAACTCCTGTAATTATATAGGTAGAACCGTGAAATTTTGGAAGTACCGCTATTTTTATATGTGAAATATCGGTGTTGAAAATCATCGAGATGGGATAAATATTTCACATAGCTCCCATACAATCGATTATTCCGATAAGCGGATTTTGGGCTATAACTCCTGTAATTAAACACGTAGGAACGTGAAATTTTGGAAGCATCGCTATTTTTATATGTGAAATATCGGTGTTGTAAATCATTGAGATGGGATAAATATTTCACATAGCCCCCATACAATCGATTGTTACGATAAACGGATTTTGGTAGATAACTCCTGTAATTACATCGGTAGGAACGTGAAATTTCGTAACTGTTGCTATTTTAGAATGTGGAATGTCGATGTAAAAAATCAATGAGATTGGACCAATATAATACATCGCCCCCATATAATGGATAGTTCCGATAATTTCGGTATGAGCTAAAGTTAAATTCACACAGGCTGTACTGGGATTAAACAGTGAAAATCGTGACGCTTATTCATGAAAGGTATTTAGCCTTCGGCACAGCCGAAGACAGCTTTCCTTACTTGTTTATTATTAATATTCTTTCGCGGAACAAAATTTGATACTGCTAATGAAAGCCTTCGCTTCAAAATTTCGTAAGAAGCCTCGGGCCCGTTATTGGAGTCCAAGAAGGACCAGTCAGTGCCAAGGACAAAATTATTGTTGCAGTACCATCAGCTTTGAAATAATTATATTGTAAAGTAGTTGCAGCTGTATTTTTAGCAAAGTTATAAAACTCGAAATTTGCAACCAAAGCATTATGATGGAAACTGTTTTCCACAATTGGAGATAGACACTCCAGGCAAGATATTCTTAAATCATCTGATCCAAAAACGAGGTCGAGGAATCTACAATTACTCTTTGGTTTAGTATTGTATTGTTTTAAGCCGTACGAGAAGGAAATGCTAATAACAAGCAAGTCGATATCGGATCTAATATTTGTGGGCAAAGTATTACTGCCACTTGACCTGGATATATTACTTAAATTGAAGTCGCCTAAATATATTATCTCATCAGACGGATTAGCAGTACTTAAGATACAATAATTATTTTTTAAGGCATAAATATTTATCGTTAACGCTAACGCTATGCCCATAACGCTAATCAGCTGTTCCAACCAAACTTATGTAAATCAATGTAAACGATTATTAATGCCATACCATAACCCTAACCCATAGCCATCCAATTGGTTTTTGACTTTTCGCCATATCCCTAACCTCTTAAAGTTTGTGATGGTGAATTTTCGCACATTTTTAAGCTTTTATTTGTTCTTTTAGATGTTTACTACCTCGGTGATAGGGTTAGGTTCAAGTGGCTGCCGCAGAGGCACACCCAGGCCAGTATTAAAAGGCCCGTTGTGATACCACCAACACTAGGAAAGTCAGTTCCGGGACCCTGCCATACCGAAAATCCCGGTATTAACGGAATTCTCCACATAGCAGAATCCCGGGACTGACCCTCCTATACCGACACCGTTACTCCTCCTCGAACCATTTAGATGACTTGATGAAGGCCATCAGGTCCTTTATGTCCAGCTCCGTGACCTGGCGTAGGCTGACCAGGAAGGGCGGAGTGTGTATTCCTTCAGCATAAGCTTGCATGTGGCAAACGGCATACCTAAGCGCTCTTTATCGCGAAGAACCTGCTTGGTCGTGCCCTGCCTCGCAAGTTCGTCTGCCCTACAATTTCCCTCAATGTCCCTATGCCCCGGGACCCATGTGAGGTTAACGCGATTCTGTTGGGCCATCTCTTGTAGAGATCGACGACAGCTGAGCGTCAGTTCAGAGTTGAACGAGTAAGAGCCAAGGGATTTGATGGCCGCCTGGCTGTCGCTGAATATAAAAATGTCCTGTCTGATAGTGTGTTGGCCTATCCAAGCCGCGGCGTCCATGATTGCTGATACTTCTGCCTGGAAGACACTGCAGTGATCAGGTAGTCTGAAGGAGAGCTCAAGGTTCAGATCCTTTGAATAAACCCCTCCCCCAACTCTGCCGTCTAACTTCGAGCCATCAGTATAAATGGAAGTGCCGCCATGAGTGACGGGACTCCGATCCGTGCTCTCCCATTCTTCCCTGCTGGGAATGTTGATTTTAAAACCGCTATCTCCGACTGTTGTGGTCGCAAATCGATCTGTGCTCAGCGGAAGAAAGCTATAGGATCCCAAAATACAGGCGTGTCCAGTAGTGCTTGCGCCCCAGCCGGACGTTTCCCTTAGACGCAGAGCCGATGCTGCTGCTACTCGGTGCCCTTCCAGATCGAGTGGTAAAATGCCAAGAATGGCCTGGAGTGCTTCATTGGGCGTTGTTCTTAACGCACCGCTTATACAGATCATGCAAGATCTGTGTACTTTACCTAGCAGATTAAGGTTTGTTGCCTTGCTCAGCGCAGGCCACCATACCACAACTCCATAGAGCATGATTGGTCGAATGATTGCAGTGTAGATCCATTTGCATATTTTGGGGCTGAGCCCCCATTTCTTTCCAATGGCTCTTTTGCACGTGTAGAGCGCAATACACGCTTTCTTCTGGCGCTGAAGAACATTCTCCTTCCAGGTTAGTTTCCTATCCAGAACTGTGCCCAAGAACTTGGCTTTGTCAGCCAAGTTCAGGTGCACGTTATTCAGTTTTGGTAGTATTAGCGGTGGTATCTTATAGCGGTTGGAGAAAAGGACCAGTTCTACTTTTCCCGGGTTGATGCTCAGTCCGCAGCGCGAGCACCATGAGGAAACCTCTCTCAGTGCTACTTGCATCAAGTCGCACAGGGTTTGTGGGAATTTGCCCCTGTATACTATAGCTAAGTCATCTGCATATGCCACTACCTTTCCGCCCCCCAGCTTGTGTCTCGCAGCATCGAGTTGACAGTGAGGTTCCATAGAAGCGGGGAGAGAACACCACCCTGAGGCGTTCCCCTTGTGACATAGCGTGATAAGTCAACCGAGCCCAGTGATGAAACTATTCGTCTACCCCTTAGCAGTTGATCAATAAGTCCAATAAGAGACCTGCTTATGCCCAGACTTGTTAAAGCGGTGTTTATAGCATCAGGGCTTATGTTGTTGAAGGCTCCTTCAATATCTAAAAAGGCCACAAGACAGTACTCCTTTTCATACAGCGATTTTTCAATAACAGAAACTAGGCTGTGAAGCGCAGTTTCTGTAGATTTCCCTTTGGTGTATGCATGCTGATAGCTACAGATCAGGTTGCTATCAATAGTAGAGGAGAGGTAGTCATTTATTATCCTCTCGAAGGTCTTGAGCACAAAGGATGAGAGACTCGTAATGAGACGCCTTCCCCGCCTTAGGAATAAACAATACCGTGGCACTTCTCCAGGAGCACGGAATGTAGCTAAGAGCCAGGCAGGCTGTATAGAGAAATACCAGCCATTTGGCTGATGTCTCGAGCGTGTTTATGAGTTGTGCGGGAATAATCCCGTCTGGCCCGGCAGCCTTGAACGGTTCGAAGCTTTTAACCGCCCACTTAACCTTTTCCTCCGCGATGGGTATGTAAACAGCCAGGTTTGTTGTAGGTGCTAGGGGTTCCTCATGCAAGTTCCCTGGGAAGTGCGTATTCAAGAGCAGCTCTAGGGGTTCCCTCTCCGTGCTGGTCCAGGATCCGTCAGGTTTGCGCAAATAGCTTGTGGCTGTTTGAGTTTTTGAGAGCACTCGTCTAAGTCTTGCTGTATCGTCGACATTTTCGACCCCAGTGCAGAAATTTCTCCACGATACTCTCTTCGCCTGCCTCAGAGCTTTTTTGTAGGTCCTGAGTTTAAATTTATATTCGAGCCATTGAATAAGGAAATGGAGTTTGTCCTCCGACGTTGCGTTCTCGCTTGCTCCAGCATTTTCCTCCTCTGCTGTGCAGTATACATTGTTGTATCTTTAGTTTTAGGGTTTTTGTTATTATTTATCATCTTGTTCGTACGACCCCTCGCCGGGCAAGGCCAGTTTAGGGTCAAGGGAATAGTAAGGGAAATGTGTCGTCCGCCGCGGCAGAGTTCCATACCGCGGTAAGGCCATAGTTACTCTCCGAGGCGGCCCGGTATCAGAGAGGCTCCGTTCGATTACAGCCACGATTTGCCTCCCGGCTGCAAACGTCCAATGGGCACGTAGTCGCATAACACCCTGGATTGGGAGGGTGAAGATCTTAGTCGTCACGCCAGAGAGGCTTGGCTTCTCTCGTGATGTAGTACCGGTGGCGCTATGATCACAAGGGCAACGTAGCCCTGTGGCTATCGACTTAAGCCCTCGTACCGCGGCAAGGTGTCCACCCTTCACCTCGGTGATAAGGCATATGTGTAATCTGCTGCCAATTTTTATCATTTTCTTTGTTTTAATCAAATTGTCACTTCTTTATGGTTACTGCATAATGTTCACATTGGAGATGGCTAGCGCTATCGTTAGCAATATGGGCATGGCGTTAGCGTTAACGATAACTAATTATACCTTTATTGTCGTTAAATTTAACGCTTACACAGATTCGTTCAACGCCACCATCTAACAAGTCATTCGTAAGTAGTTTACTACATAGATCTACTCTGATAGCAATTAAAACACCGCCACCCCGCTCAAGGCCAGTGGCGTTCGGGCAACGATCATTACGAAATATATTTTAATAGCTGTCAAAAAATTCGTTAGATGAAAAATTATCATTCAACCAAGTCTCTGATAGAGCTATTATATCGTACTCGTGTTAACTAACATTACGATAAAATTGTGAAGATTTAGAGCGCATACCGCTAACATTTTGACACTAAAGCGAATAGTTCGCTTTTGATTTATTAATACTTTCACTAATATCTAAGTACCTAAGATTTAGTGACTACGTCTTTGAATCGCACCTTTTCCGGCCTAACCGAAAAGGGCAAAACAGTCACACCGGCAGGTCAAAGCTCAGGGTTAAGCATCTTATCAAACCAAGATGCGAGAACACCAAGCTTTAATGTAATTCGTTTCAATGACACAACAGGAGTACCTTTCCTAATAAGCCCGTGACAAGAAAGCAACTCTACGTATCCCACAATATTTGGAGACGTATTCGATAATATCGTGATTAGTGGCAGATGGCAAAAACGACGCAATATGAAGCCACTTAGTCTTGGCACCACTAAGCTCGGTGCTCACATACTTTACCATAATTATTATTCACTGCATCCACCTTCTGAAGAACATTTTGATGATTATTGTTGCCATTCGCGATGGTAACTTCAGCATTAGTAATAATACCATCTGACGAAGAAGAGGACAGAGATGGGTATTGATGTCGAATAAATCATTAGCATTACTTTGATTTTATCCACCTTTCCTTTTCCTCGTAACTTCCACCCACCCCGCGTTAGTAGCCTGATCACTTTGTAAGACAGTTGTATCAATAAAAACAACGCTATCATCAACACCCGTATTAGCTGGTTCAACAGATGCACAATGGTCTGAAATTCAAATTTTTTGGCATAAATCTAAATTTTTTTTTGCTTATTTCAAAAAAATGGGCACGCAGTATTAATTGAGACATTTCAATGGTCTAAAATCATTGTCAATATCTACAAGTCGCGAATGTTTGACAGAAAAATTATCTATTGTGAATATACCGATCATCTGTTAAAAACACTGTTCGATGATTCTTTGTCTCAATTTTCATTTATGAAAAAATGTTTGAAGTCCGCGTATATTGCAATATTTTCAAGTTATGCGTGTTTAAATAAACTACTACGCATATGTTCATTATCATTAGCTTTTAAGAATTTAATATTAGAGATAAGCAGCTTTTTCAATGGCCTGATTTAATGAAATTCAATAAAGAAACACATTTGGGGCAATTCAGACAATGTAACAAACCCTCTCCTACTATTTCTTTTTATTCGTGACATTCAAAGAGCCTGCCACATTTTTTGACAGCCGGACAAGGCACAAGAGAATGCCGAAGATTTTTCACTTGTAGGCATTCACAATGTCTAAAATATACAAAAAATTATTTGGATATGGCAACTCTGTTCAAAATATTAGCCGTCAAACATGATTGTTCTGAAGCAACAACAAACTTGTAAACAGTTCAATAAAACATCCGCTTATCGGAATAATCGATTGTATGGGAGCTATGTGAAATATTTATCCCATCTCGACGATTTTCAATATCGATATTTCACATATAAAAATAGCGATGCTCCCAAAATTTCACGTTCCTACGTGTTTAATTACAGGAGTTATCTACCAAAATCCGTTCATCGGAACAATCGATTGTATGGGGGCTATGTGAAATATTTATCCAATCTCGATGATTTTCAACATCGATATTTCACATATAAAAATAGCGATGCTCCCAAAATTTCACGTTCCTACGTGTTTAATTACAGGAGTTATAGCCCAAAATCCGTTTATCGGAATAATCGGTTGTATGGGAGCTATATGTAATATCGGTCCGATCTTGCTGGTTCCGACAAATGATTACTATATTGGAAAATGGTGGCCGCATACCAAATTTCAGCCAAATATCTCAAAAACTGAGGGACTAGTTTGCGTTCAAACAGACAGACGGACATGGCTAAATCAACTTATCTCGTCATCCTGATCATTTCGGTATACTTATTGATGGGTCTATCTCTTCATCTTCTCATATTTACAAACATCGGACCAAAGTTATGATACCATTTCATGTTCATGAAAGGTATAAAAAGAGAAATAAATTTATAATGGAAGAATATAAGAAAGGTATCTATTTTGAACTTAATGAAAAAAATGTGGTTTATTGTGTCATATCTGTATAGTGTGGAGTTTTTTTAATAGCTTTTTTAACCGAAAATTTCGTATTTACCTGTGCTCTCTGGAGTGAAAGTTGTGTGTATTGCCCGTATTGTTCCTGATTTTTATGTTCGGTGGAAGTTTGGGGTATGTTATTTAAAATCATGTATGTAATATTTGCCCGTTTTTGCACCATTTAAGTATATTTGTAATTTTCAGCAACCTTTAAATTCCAACACGAAGAAATGCTTAGAGTTTGAATAGAGGGCGATCGCAAAACTAGTGTTGTTTTGGGTTGGGTTTTTAAAAAAAATAATACTAATGAGTTAAGTTTAAAGAAAAAAGATGAAATTAGAAAAAAATACAAAATTTTTTAGCATATGTTAACGCAAAATTATCAAAATGTAATCGTATGGTTAATAGATTTAAAGAGAAATACCCCAAGTGGGATTCCGCAACAACTATTATCGAAATTTCTGAGAATGATTTTGAAAAACCCTATTCATGTAAAGCAGGACGACCAAAGGTTAGCTACACAGATGCAAAAGATGGGCTTAAGAGGAAGCTGGCAAGTGAACTTTCTTGTGAAAACAATGACGATGTTGATTTTTTGATTCATGCAGCGACTGTTGCGGCAAAAAAATCAAAACAAAGTGATTTAGCATTTTTTTTAAAGAAAACTGCGCATCAAGCAGACCAAAGCGAAATAAGAAAAGCTGTTACCCCCAAAAACCCCGAAGCAGTTCCACTAACTCCGGAAGAAGCTTTCGCATTTTTACTTGAAAATGATTTAAGCAAGGTCCAAGGGAGGTACTCCTAGGGACTGGCCGATTTCAATTATTTTTGGTATCGTCGATGCGTATTACAAGAATAACATATTTACCAATTTTCTGAAGATATCGCAATTTTTGGAGCTGAAATTCAAAAAATTTAACAATAGGTCCAAGGGAGGTACTCTTGGGGAACGACCGATTTCAACCATTCCTGGAAATTTTCTTAACTAAGTCTACATGTGATTTATGCCTAGCAATTTTAATTTCAGACCATAGTGAGATGTAAAAATATTATTGTCGATGAGAACCGGGTTCTCCTTAGTAGCAGCATCATCGTTATTACTGTCGTTGTTAGTAGGAGATTCAGCTTCGATCGGAGGTTCTGCCCTGTAAAAATCGTTGGATTCTGTGTTCCAATTTTTTGATATTGAATTACTCCAATAGTAATCCTTTGTATACCTCATCGGACCACCTTCAGCTTTTTGAAAGCCGATCATTGCTCGTGCCTTATCGACGAAAATCCCGACACTATCGCTCTGATTGTAAATACTCCAAGGAGTAATAACATTAGAGTAGTTGGCAAGGTGCTCTGACTGTAGGTACTCCATGGAGTAGCAGAAACAAAGCGAAGGTTGGAGTAGGTGGTCCAGTCCTAGAACATCGCAATGTTAATTGGAACACAATTTTTATATGAAAAAGGATTACTCTGATGCTCCAATTGGAGTACTCTTTGGATAGGAAATAGAGTACTCTCGATTTTTGCTGGGTTACTGCTTTGTTTCTGTATACGATTCAGAGCTTCTTTCTTTATTCGCTATTTGTTTTGCTATTTCAGCAGTCGTTGTTGTTGCTTTGTGCTTTAGCAGCCGAGTCTAGAGAGTTGATTCGCGTTCGCTAGCATGGGAAGCAACAACATTATGCATGTCTTTTATTTCGGTAGTTAATGAGGTGATGATATTATTTTTAGCGTCAGTTGATGAGCGCAGAGAGCCAACTTCGTCTGATAAAGCATTTCACTTTTCTATATATTGAGTGTTATCATTTTTCAGCGAAGTCACTATAGAAAGTATACTGGTATTTTCCGAACGTAATGCTCGCCGATGCTCTCAGGATTATTAGAGACGATAGGGCGAGCACTTGGTGGGGGAGTGCGTATTGATGCGCGACGCGCAACCGAGCAAGTAGTACAGAAGAATGGTTTCTTAGAAGAAATTAGAAAATCGAGATCATCAGATGACATATTGTCACATTGCTAATAACAGAAAAAATTGGAAAATTATTTTATTTAGCATAAAGAACAGTTTTGCGGAAACGAATCAACCTATCCCACATATATGTATACTATGTATGTATAATGCTATGGATACACACACGGAGATTATCTCCAATAAATCTTCTTTAATCAGATCCAAATTTTACCCTGATACACACAAAATTGAAGATTAACAGCATTGAGAATTAGGTACTACTTTGGTTGTTATTGCACTATATTCTTACCTACCTCGGCGACATCTAGCTGTCGAAAGTCGGATCTTAGAAACCAGCGCGACGCCTATCTGTCAGCTACTCTTAATTTCCTAGTGTTTCTTGCTGTTGTTGTATATTTATGTACAGAGTGTTGCCAGTGCAAATTTTTTAAAACTGCTCAAATCTTCTTAATTTTTGGGAGTTTATAATGAAGATTATGCTCAAGTTAACTCCCAAAAGCGCAGTTAATTCGGAATTTGCGCTAATGTATCAGCCGTATAAGACATGTACTTAAGTCGAAAAGGAGTCGTTGCCATTGAAACATAATTTTGGAGAAGATCCTGCCAACTACCTGAAGGTTATATGAAGCGAATTTCATTAAAGGCGGTCTTATGAAATGGACTAGATTCGCAAACCGTAACACACACCATGAAAAATAAGTGTCGACATCATTGACCCCCCATTAGAAATAGAGTCAGAAAAAAGAAGGTGGTTTGTGAACGAGGATCAAACATTGCTATCCACAGAAAAAAACATTTAATTTAAATTTAATTTAATTTGATTGAGAAAAATGCGTCTTCAAAAGTAATACATACGTAGTACGGGACGGGCAGCGTAGCCCTGTGGCTGTCGACTTAAGCCCCCGTACCTCGGCAAGAAGTCCACCCTTCACAAGGGTATCAACATATTACACAAAGGAAAATTGTTCCCGCTCACCCGTGTTCACGCTCAAAAAGATGTGTATGTATAAGGTGACCATCCGTCCTCCTTTGAGGAGGATTGTCCTTCGAAAATGCGGCTTGTCCTCCGAAAAATTTTTGTCCTCCTTTTTTGACGACTTTATACTCCTTTTTATAACCTTTATATTAAGAATCTTCCAAAGTCTTTTTAGGTAACTTCCCGTTGAACTAGACACTTGGAACATAGTTCATAACTCGACAAAGCAATGTGATTGAAAAAAGTATCCGCTAGGTGGTGAAATTGAGATTCTTGCGATCGACTTTTGATTAACTTCCTGGCAACCTAGGGGCTTGAAACTTAGCACATATTCCGGGCACGGTGACTACAATTTGTCGGTATAATTGAAAATCTTTCAAACACAGGGAAAATCTTGCGATCGATTTTTTAGCAACTTCCCAGTAAAGCGGGAATTATTGGTGATGTTTGTCGTAACGCTGTAGTCGTATTCAATCGGCTGATTCGACCAACCTTATGGGATTTAATGCAATCGATTATTGGTGCCATATCGTAACGCTAAGGTCGTAACCGGATCGTAGCCAACCAATTGGTTTTTGGTTTTCCGCGGTAACGAAAAACAGCAGATTACCTTTTTTGTTCATTTAATTTATTTGTTTTGCATTAATTTTTCGAATTTGTTGGTTTTTGCTATTTGGTGAGTTATCATTTTACATTTTTTAAGAAAATATTAATTAAGATTGTGTTCATAGCTGTTTTCGCAGTCAATCAGCTGTTTACGGTTACCGCACCAATAATCGATAAAAATGTATCGCATAGGGTTGCGTTAGGGATACGACTACAGCGTTACGACAAACATCACCAATAATTCCAGCTTAAGCTATTGACTTGAAACTTGACACATTTGTCGGAACACGTGGACAATGCAATCCCTAAACTATTTTGAAGTTAAAAAAGATGTGTTGCAATGAAGACAATTTGTCCTCCTTTTTCGCCAAAAGTTTCGATCGTCTCAGTAATTTTTATGATTTTAGAGCATTTGTCCTCCTTTTTCGCTCGAAAATTATGGTCACCTTAGTATATAGGACTTAAACGACCGAGGTACTTTCTCTGGCATAATCGTTTACGCTATACTTTGATGGGCAAATTGTACTACAATCAACAAATATGAGTAAGTATGTTAGTACAAATCAAATGATATGGTTGGAATTTACCATCATGCACTTCAATGTTTTTTTTTTTTTTGCATTATTTGGATTTTCATGATACACAAGCACAACTCAGTTTCACATGGATCAGAGCACGAAAGGGTTTAGAGTTTTATTATAAAAAATCAATGGTTATTTTGGGGTTTTAAGGGAATTTAAGGTCAGTGTAGCAAATAATATTTTTTTTCATTTTGGCTAGCACGCAAATTATTTGCAGTCCCTGACTTGGGCAATGTACACATATGTATTCTTCCATTCATAGGAAAGCATTGATGCATACATTTATGTCGAGGTTTTGATTAAACACGTTTTGTGCAAAATAAATTTTCTACGCAATTAGAACCCTTTTTTAGTTCCGTTGATTTCTATGCAACACGAAACTTCAAACCAAAAATGGGTTACTGCTTTATACCCTGCCGCGAAACCTCAAGCTAGTCAGAAAAATACTAATATACCTACAACTATAATTTTCTGGCAGGATTCATATTAGTCAGGAAATATCCATTTTATATTAGTATACAACTATAATTTTCTGGCTGAACAACAAGATTTTTATTATTAATTAAAATGTTTTTATTAGGTCGCTTTCGTCGTTCTTTTGCCCGGATTTTTGCATTCGATTTTGAACCAACTTCCTGTTGTGCTAGGGTCTTGAAATTTTCACAACAGTTCAGGTCGCGATGACAATGCAATATTATGAAAAAAAAAAAAAATCCGATAGGTGGCGCGCGGGTCGCTATATTTTCAAAAATCGCATTTATGGTCCGATTTGGCTGAAATTCGGAACATGTATTACTACTATGAAAAGAAATATTTTCCTAAAAAAATTCCGCTAGGTGGAGCTGAGGTCGGGGTAATAACAGCTGAAAATCCTAATTATGGACCGATTTAGCTGATATTTAGCGTGTGTATTACTTAATCAATTTCCAAATGTTCAATTGGACCCGCTAGGTGGCGCTTTAGTCGTTCTATTTAAGAAATGCGTAGGTCTGTTTTCGTTGTCGATTAATTCGTTTTTCAACGAACTTCCCGTTGAGGTAGAATCTTGAAATTTTCATCATCGTTTAGTTTTCTGCCCCCACGCAATATAACAAAAAAATAATTCCGATAGGTGGCGCACGGGTAGAGATATTTGAAAAGTTTCATTTCCAGAGATTTTGCTTTGGATTTTGTACTAACTTCCTGTTGAGCTGGGGTTTTGAAATTTTCACCATCGTTCAGGTTTCGCTGACAATGCATTATACTAAAAAAACAATCCAAAATATTGCTTTAATTGCAAAAGTCCCATTTATCGGTCTATCTTCCTTATTGCTATCTGAATATTTCGTACACATGCTATAATGCGCATGCTATAATGCGTTTTCAGCGCCATCTGCATATAAATATCATCGAAATTTCAAATATTTGGATTTAACTTACATACATTTAGGCGCAGTCATGATGTATTTTATATTGCTTAAAGAAAGAGTAATTTTATTCATGTAACCATAGAAACACCGCGTAAAGCGTGTAAACGTAGAAAATTACCGAATGCGTAAATGAACTGTCAAAATTTTTATGGAACGAAGTTTATACAAATTCGGTAAACTTCCGCGAGGAGTTTAGTGTGTAAACACCTCGAAAATTTACCCAATTAGATTACGCTGTTCGGCATGCAGTTTTTCAAAGCAGTCAATGCACAATAGACAGAAATAGAAGAAAATGCTAAAAAATGGGTCAAAAATTAAATTAATGGGAATTTCAAAATAAAAAGTATCTATTATATTAATAGGCTAACAAATTTTACATATAAATATTTGCCAAGCTTAAACACATACTAAATATGCATAAATATTTATGAAATGCATATGGATTTGTTGGCATACCTCTAAGGCAGTGCACAATTATCTAATATATAACAAATCCTGCTTCATTTATCTGTAATAAGCAAATTAAAATTTCTCATGCCACTTGAATTGGTTATCTGACAATCAATTTGTACATAAAGCGATAGCCCAGTGGGAAGCGTCAAGGGTAGTGGTCGAGCGGTTAATGGTTCAAGTACAGCTATCGGCCACATCTTTTTATTTTTTCTATTTTTTGTCATTGAAAATTGTTTTTATTTTTTCAATATATAAATATTTCTATATAAGATATTTCTTGACTTTTTAAAAATTTTTATGTTTGTGATCTCTATTTTCGAGAAAAAAAATTTCTTAATATTTTTAGTTGACGGAAAGCATATGCATACATACCACCCATTATAGAAATGCGATAACCGCTTATTCAATTTGGGTTTTTTTGTCTAATTTTTGATGATATAAGATCGAAGTTGCGAAATTTTTTCAAACACAGTATTCTATTTATCGGACTTCGGTAGATTACTTCTATAAATTTTAGTTATTTCTACCGTTTGAGACAAAACGATCGCATAAATTAGTGGCTATTTGTTAAGCACAATCTCATCATCCGATTATTCAAGTGCAAATTAAAATCTCGAAATCCGAATATTTGCATGGCATTTGCCATAAATAATTTTGGAAAGGGCTGCTGCAATTTAATATTTTTATTATATAATAACAGCCACTATTTTTTAAAATCTTTGATGGCCTCATTTTGCCTATAGATGAGTTTTTAATGTATACATTTAAGTTGGTCGAGGTTCGGCCACGGGCCTAAAGGCAGCTAATGACAAAAAGTTGATCAGATGTTTGAATAAGTTCAACTATTTTAAATTGGTCGAATTTCGACCACGGGATATACTAGTTCATATAAATATATCTATAGCATTCATCTAACTGAGCTATTAAATGTATACATTTACGCTTTCGTTAATATCCAATTACAATCTTAGAAATTTTCACAGACTCACAACTAAAAAGTATAAAATAAAAAATAGAATAAAAAAATATTTTTAATTTAAAATGTTTTTAAAAAGAACTAAAAACTGGAAAATAATTTCCCCTCTGTCTACATAGATTCTTCACCGCGTAAAGCTTATCCGGAACATTTGTGAGTGGGAATTCCTATAGGTATTAAATAGTACTTGGAGTTTGAAATGTATAAAAACATTTGGCGCTTGCTATATTGTGAAAAGATGTTTTTTTTTTAGAAAAGCTCATATCGGTAATAAGATTGTTAGAAATTAATGCGAACCATCTTTAGCGTGCGCCAATGTTTTTATACATTTCAAACTCCAAGTACTATTTAATACCTATAGGAATTCCCACTCACAAATGTTCCGGATAAGCTTTACGCGGTGAAGAATCTATGTAGACAGAGGGGAAATTATTTTCCAGTTTTTAGTTCATTTTAAAAACATTTTAAATTAAAAATATTTTTTTATTCTATTTTTTATTCTGGATGAAATCATACCAGTTAAAAAAGGCAAAATTGATTCGTTTGCTTGTTTTTTCTCTTATAATTCATAAGCTTTTCCCTCCTATCGCAACTTACCTACATATTTAAATTTCTTTTTTTAAAATCCTTTTTTCTTCTTAGGTCTGACAATGTGTTATCAAAGACTGTCCGTGAATAACAACAATCATAATAATTTAGATGCAAAGCCCACACATATGCCACCGCTACATTATCCGCATGGGCACAGATGGAATGAACCATATTTTGATTTAACAATGCCCAAAAATATTACATCCCTTGTGGGTAAATCTGCATATTTGGGATGTCGTGTGAAACATCTAGGCAATAAAACGGTAAGTAGATATGTAGACATTGTATTTTTAATGCTAATATGCGGTAAAGACCTTTTCATATAAGCATGTATCTTACATATTAAAAAAAAAAAAATTACTAATGGCGACGATAACCTCCAACGAGACTTTTGCCGAGCTTGCTTCACTTCCAACTTGTGGTGTGCTGCGTTTTGATTTTTTCCCCCTACAAGTTGCGGAGCCTATAGTTTATTGCCGACTCCGAACGGTACTTGCAAAACAAATGAGTATTTTTCTGAGAAGTTTCTCATGACAGAAATACACCCGGAGAGTTTGCCAAACAACTCTGAGGAGCGAACCCGCTTAGTAAAATTATTTGTTGTTGCTTTTGCTGGGTATCGATACCCAACGACTTGGCGTAGTAGGCCGACCACACTACCGCTACACCTCGGCGGACGCCTAACTCACTCAAAAAAGTACGATTAAAATTACATGCTCAAGGCCATGAGAGAATTCTGTACCTTCAGATGTAATAGCTGTCGTCTTATTGTAGCTAACTCTTACGGGTTTTCAAGTCAGTCGAATTTGTATCTACAATTCTTTAAACACTTGGTTTTGAAATAAAAATCCTCGGATACAAAAAAATTAACTAAATTTGTTGTGTTTCTTCATTTTTCATTAGAATCAACTTTCTTTTTATTAAAATGTTTTTATTAGGTCGCTTTCGTCGTTCTTGTGCCCAGATTTTTGCATTCGATTTTGAACCAACTTCCCGTTGTGCTAGGGTCCTGAAATTTTCACCACAGTTCAGATCGCGATGACAATGCAAAATTATGCAAAACAAATTCCGATAGGTGGCGCGTGGGTCGCATTTATGGTCCGATTTGGCTGAAGTTCGGAACATGTATTACTACAATGAAAAGAAATATTTTCCTAAAAAAAAATTCCGCTATGTGGAACTGAGTCCTCCAACTCCTCCAACTCTGCCGTCCAACTTCGAGCCGTTGGTGTATATGGAAGTGCCACCATTTGTTTCGGGACACCCATCCGTCCTCTCCTAGTCTTCTCTGCTGGGAATGTTTATTTTGAAACAGCTATCCCCGACTGTAGTGGTCGCACAACGACCTCTGCTTAGAGGGAGAAAGCTGTAAGATTCCATAATACTGGAGTGCCCAATAGTACCCGCACCCCAACTGGAGGGTTCCCTTAGGCGCAGAGCTGATGCCGCCGCTGACCGAAACCCTTCCAGATCAAGTGGCAAAATGCCCAGAATGACCTGGAGAGCTTCGTTGGGCGTTGTCCTTAGCGCACCGCTTATACAGAACATATTGGATCTATGGACTTTCCGCAAAAGATTCAGGTATGTTGCCTTGCTCAGCGCAGGCCACCATACGACGACTCCATACAGCATGATTGGGCGAATGATGGCCGTGTAGATCCAACTGCATACTTTAGGGCTGAGCCGCCATTTTTTGCCAATGGCTCTTTTGCATGTGTAAAGAGCGATGCAAGCTTTCTTCTGGCGCTGAAGAACATTCTCCTTCCAATTCAATTTCCTGTCCAGAACTATGACTAGAAACTTGGCCTTATCCGACAAGCCCAGGCGCGTGCCATCTAGTTCTGGTAGGATTAGTGGCGGTATTTTGTAACGGTTGGTGAAGAGGACAAGTTCCACTTTCCCCGGCGCAGCGAGAGGACCACGTCTAAACTTCTCGCAGTGCTACTTGCATCAGGTCACACAGAGTTTGTGGGAACTTGCCTCTGAATGCAATAGCTAAATCGTCTGCGTATGCCACTATCTTCCCGCCCCCAGCATGTGTCACGTAGCAACGAGTTGACTTTGAGGTTCCATAAAAGCGGGGAAAGAACACCACCCTGGGGCGTTCTCCTTGTGACATAGCGTGATAACTCAACCGTACCAAGTGAAGAAGCTAATTTCCTTCCCATTAAAAGTTGGTCAATTAAACCAGTTAGAGGTCTATCTACGCCCAGATTAGTTAGAGCGGAGTTGATAGCCTCCGGGCTTATATTGTTGAAAGCCCCCTCAATGTCTAGGAAGGCCACGAGACAGTAGTCCTTTTCACACTGCGATTTCTCAATGACAGATACTAGGCTGTGCAGAGCAGTTTCTGTTGATTTACCCTTGGTGTATGCATGCTGATAGCTAGAGATAAGGCTGCTATCAATAGTCGTTGAGAAGTAGTCGCTTAGTATCCTCTCAAAGGTTTTGAGTACAAAGGACGAGAGACTGATCGGTCTGTAGTCTTTTGGTTCGTAGTGGGATGCCTTCCCAGCCTTAGGGATAAACACTACAGTGGCGCTTCTCTAGGAGCCCGGAATGTGTTTGAGAGCCAGGCAGGCTGTGAAGAGAAATACCAGCCATTTAGCTGATGTCTCCAACGTGTTTATAAGTTGCGCGGGGATAATCCCGTCCGGCCCGGCAGCCTTATACGGTTCAAAGCTGCCAGGTTTGTTGCAGGTGCTAGTGGTGCGTCATGCAGATTCCCGGAAAATGTGTATTCAAGAGCAGCTCAAGGGTTTCCTCTTCCGAGCTGGTCCACGATCCGTCAGGTTTTCGCAAATAGCTGATGACTGTTTGAATTTTCGAGAGGACTCGTCTAAGTCTCGCTGTGTCGTCGACCTTTTCGACGCCAGTTTAGCTTTATATTCCGAGGCTCTTGGCCTTGTTAAATTGTTTCCAGCATGATTTGCGGAGCGAGTCCAAATCGTAGGACCACCAATGTGGCCTGTGTTTACCGCGGGGTTTTGGCACTGGACAAGCCTGTCCTAGAGCATTTCAGAGCGCCGATGTAAATGTAGTAACAAGATCCTCCAGCTCCTCTACGGTGGTCGGAGAATGAATGTTCTTCCAGAACCCGCCATTTTCTGACCCACTCATAAGCGCCTTCACTACAGATAGTGAGGTCTATGACCTCCCTGCGGGTCTTAGTGATAAAAGTAGGCTCATTACCCACGTTGCAAATTACCAGGTTGGTTGTTAAGAGGTAATCAAACAGAGATTCGCCCCTGGCATTGATATCGGAGCTCCCCCATTGGACATGGTGAGCATTAGCGTCCGCTCCAATAATAAGATTACCCGTGCAGAAATTTGACACCAGGTCTTTCACCTCCGTTTGTGGTGGAGGTTCTTCGGCGTCGTAGGGCATATAGACCGACGCCACCGTCAGGCGGGTGCTGTCGACCGTTAGACTGATAGCGGTAATATCACCATTGGTGTAGTTAGGTAGGAGAAAGGAGTTCAACTCAGACTTGACCAAAATACACGTTCTGTCTTTGCTCTCCTCGCTGGCTCGAATGAGCTTGAAGCCCTTAGTCCCCAATCCGCAGATTCTCGAGCTATTGACCCAGGGTTCTTGGATGAGGACCACATCCACGTCACCTTTAGAAAGACGACTACTTAAAGCAGCCGAGACCACTTTAGATTTGTACAGATTAATCTGAAGCACCACCAACATGAGAGCGCACAGACTTCCCTGCCGTCCCCATATCGTCGAGATTTGCTCCATCCAGGAGGTTGCCTATCAAGGACGAGTTGTTCCGATTAACTGCCCGATATGGCGGTGTGGTAGTCCTGCTGTCTGTAGCGTTAGATGTTAATCGCTCAGCGTTGGCTGAACACCACCTGTCTGTCGGGCCCTACCGCATCCCCGACCAGATTGACACTCCAGCCATGCGTTGGGAGGGACGGATTCATTAGCCGTAGCATCCAGAGAATTCTCTCGGGTTCGTCAGGGCAGGCCGGAATCCACGCCCTTGCCCTTGGACGAGCTGGAATGTCCTTCCAGCCGACGACCTCGATCTTTGCGCCCTTGTAGACTTCAACCAGTTTAGCAGCTGCTGCCTTGTACAGTGCTGCGGTTTTTGCATCCTCGCATGCGAGTAATTTAATCTGACCCTGGTGCCAACCCGCATCCGTTACTCGCGCCGAACTACCCGGAAACTCCGGAGCAACGTTGAGAAGAATGTTGCCGAGTTCATTTCGCACGTAACGCCACCGGTCCTTGGGTATGGCCAGACGGTCATGGCCTCGGTCCAGGACGCCTATAAGGATCCTGTCCTTGGTTACCTCAGCAAAGCTAAGTTTGCCCGCTCCAGGGGTATTCTGATGCCGCTTGGCTTGAAAGGGTTAACTTTTAACCTCTTTGGCATGTAAGTATTTTGGAAATCCGGTATCACAGCTTTCGCTAGCTCTACCGATTTACTGGAATTCGGCGACAGCGATTCCTCCCGTACCCCTTCATACCTCTTCAGGATCTTTGCAGCCAATCCTTTCTCGTGGTATGTGAAGTGGCGGGGAGATGTCTCCCGGGAGTGCGGACCCGTAGTTGCCATCGCGGTCGCTCCCTTTGCCGAAATCTCAGTTGTAGCTTCCTTCTCCTTCGAAACTCCGAGGCCAGGTCGTGAGACCGCTGCCAGAGACGTAAAGATACTGGTTTTCATATCGGCGGTTGATGGGAGTTTAGCATCCGACGTTGTCCGCTTAGCTGCGTTGGCAACCGCACTGGTGCTATCTCCCATCAAGTCAATCTTACTCGCTAGAGGTTTGGTTGACCGACTCGTAGTTGCCATCGCTGTCGATCGAAAAAAGTTTCATCCAAATCCATTCATGGACTTACGTACTTGCTACAAATGTAGACTTCCGACCGTGTACGCAGGTTTTATATCCCGGGCACATAAATATTAAAACCCCAGTCTTTACGTTTTCTGTAACATATATCATCAAAAACCTCCAAATAGATTTTGAGTCGATCTTCTCTCAATCTTGAATTGATATTTTTATATGAAGCCTTCTATGGCAGAAAAACACTCGTAGAGTTTGCTAAAGCGCTGCCGTTCAAAAAACTGTCTCTAAAAAATTAAGATGTTAGTTTTTTTCGGGCGTGAACCGGGAATCCTAGCTGTAAGACACTATGTCCTGATATACCTTAGAATAATCAAATGATGAATCGCCCAAATATAAGACTGAAGACAATTTCGAAGTTATTCTTACACAATCCTCATGACCCCATACCTATTCATATCACACAATAATGAATAATAAGTGACCCTGTAAATCCTCCAAAGGCCCTTAGATAAGCCTAATTTCTCAAGTTTTTCGAGAGTTTTTTTAAGTACACAATTAAGTACAATACGGAATATTTAACGACACGCATTGTTTCTCATTTTCGCACACATTAGCTTCCCAACAAACATCGTGCACCAAAAACTCAAACGTTTGAGAAAACATATATTCTCAAGATTGTATGAAAATGTGTTTTTTGAGAAAAATTTACCTACGCGCTGCAGGAACCAGACAAGCCGACATATGTTTCGATGATACTGGAGTTACATCTCTTCAAGGACTTTTCTTCCCGGCATTGTGAGAGTCGAACTCACAACACTGTAGTGACTTGTATGCTAGAAGGTCTAGCACCTTAGGCCACTACCCAGCTTGAAGGTAAACCCTTCTCAGTGTCCATTTATGCATATATTTATACTTCCATATAGAACATTTCTTTAATTTCAATGCTAACTTATATGAAAGATTTGCGAATTTTTAGGACTTGGTGTGAAACCTATGAAAGAATTTTCATACTTAATTAAGCACGAATATTTTTCCATTTTTAAAATTTAAACTCTTTGTTGCTTTTTTGACTTGTAGTCTATTGCTGTAAATACCGACGGTATTTACAAGCAATTTTCGGGATTGTATGAAAATGTGTTTTTTGAGAAAAATTTACCTACGCGCTGCAGGAACCAGACAAGCCGACATATGTTTCGATGATACTGGAGTTACATCTCTTCAAGGACTTTTCTTCCCGGCATTGTGAGAGTCGAACTCGCAACACTGTAGTGACTTGTATGCTAGAAGGTCTAGCACCTTAGGCCACTACCCAGCTTGAAGGTAAACCCTTCTCAGTGTCCATTTATACATATATTTATACTTCCATATAGAACATTTCTTTAATTTCAATGCAAACTTATATGAAAGATTTGCGAATTTTTAGGACTTGGTGTGAAACCTATGAAAGAATTTTCATACTTAATTAAGCACGAATATTTTTCCATTTTTAACATTTAAACTCTTTGTTGCTTTTTTGACTTGTAGTCTATTGCTGTAAATACCGACGGTATTTACAAGCAATTTTCGTAGAGTTTGCTAAAGCGCTGCCGTTCAAAAAACTGTCTCTAAAAAATTAAGATGTTAGTTTTTTTCGGGCGTGAACCGGGAATCCTAGCTGTAAGACACTATGTCCTGATATACCTTAGAATAATCAAATGATGAATCGCCCAAATATAAGACTGAAGACAATTTCGAAGTTATTCTTACACAATCCTCATGACCCCATACCTATTCATATCACACAATAATGAATAATAAGTGACCCTGTAAATCCTCCAAAGGCCCTTAGATAAGCCTAATTTCTCAAGTTTTTCGAGAGTTTTTTTAAGTACACAATTAAGTACAATACGGAATATTTAACGACACGCATTGTTTCTCATTTTCGCACACATTAGCTTCCCAACAAACATCGTGCACCAAAAACTCAAACGTTTGAGAAAACATATATTCTCAAGATTGTATGAAAATGTGTTTTTTGAGAAAAATTTACCTACGCGCTGCAGGAACCAGACAAGCCGACATATGTTTCGATGATACTGGAGTTACATCTCTTCAAGGACTTTTCTTCCCGGCATTGTGAGAGTCGAACTCACAACACTGTAGTGACTTGTATGCTAGAAGGTCTAGCACCTTAGGCCACTACCCAGCTTGAAGGTAAACCCTTCTCAGTGTCCATTTATGCATATATTTATACTTCCATATAGAACTTTTCTTTAATTTCAATGCTAACTTATATGAAAGATTTGCGAATTTTTAGGACTTGGTGTGAAACCTATGAAAGAATTTTCATACTTAATTAAGCACGAATATTTTTCCATTTTTAACATTTAAACTCTTTGTTGCTTTTTTGACTTGTAGTCTATTGCTGTAAATACCGACGGTATTTACAAGCAATTTTCGGGATTGTATGAAAATGTGTTTTTTGAGAAAAATTTACCTACGCGCTGCAGGAACCAGACAAGCCGACATATGTTTCGATGATACTGGAGTTACATCTCTTCAAGGACTTTTCTTCCCGGCATTGTGAGAGTCGAACTCACAACACTGTAGTGACTTGTATGCTAGAAGGTCTAGCACCTTAGGCCACTACCCAGCTTGAAGGTAAACCCTTCTCAGTGTCCATTTATGCATATATTTATACTTCCATATAGAACATTTCTTTAATTTCAATGCTAACTTATATGAAAGATTTGCGAATTTTTAGGACTTGGTGTGAAACCTATGAAAGAATTTTCATACTTAATTAAGCACGAATATTTTTCCATTTTTAACATTTAAACTCTTTGTTGCTTTTTTGACTTGTAGTCTATTGCTGTAAATAAATGGACACTGAGAAGGGTTTACTTTCAAGCTGGGTAGTGGCCTAAGGTGCTAGACCTTCTAGCATACAAGTCACTACAGTGTTGTGAGTTCGACTCTCACAATACCGGGAAGAAAAGTCCTTGAAGAGATGTAACTCCAGTATCATCGAAACATATGTCGGCTTGTCTGGTTCCTGCAGCGCGTAGGTAAATTTTTCTCAAAAAACACATTTTCATACAATCCCGAAAATTGCTTGTAAATACCGTCGGTATTTACAGCAATAGACTACAAGTCAAAAAAGCAACAAAGAGTTTAAATGTTAAAAATGGAAAAATATTCGTGCTTAATTAAGTATGAAAATTCTTTCATAGGTTTCACACCAAGCCCTAAAAATTCGCAAATCTTTCATATAAGTTAGCATTGAAATTAAAGAAATGTTCTATATGGAAGTATAAATATATGCATAAATGGACACTGAGAAGGGTTTACCTTCAAGCTAGGTAGTGGCCTAAGGTGCTAGACCTTCTAGCATACAAGTCACTACAGTGTTGTGAGTTCGACTCTCACAATGCCGGGAAGAAAAGTCCTTGAAGAGATGTAACTCCAGTATCATCGAAACATATGTCGGCTTGTCTGGTTCCTGCAGCGCGTAGGTAAATTTTTCTCAAAAAACACATTTTCATACAATCCCGAAAATTGCTTGTAAATACCGTCGGTATTTACAGCAATAGACTACAAGTCAAAAAAGCAACAAAGATATATTCTCAATTTTTTCTCAAATGTTGTTTATATAACAGGATTATTTGTTGAAGTATATTAATTAAAAAAGTATTAAGTAAAATTTAACTGCATAAATGGAGACTAGCTTTTTATTATTATTATTGGCATCTCTGAATAAATATTTCAATGAGAGCATGTGGATTCCATTTCGATCCACTCCGCTCAGGTTGAGAAACGTTTGAAAATTCTGCCGTTCTCAATTTGAAAATCAGGGAAAATCCCATATTAAAATTAAACCTTTTAGGTTGAGAATGCTATCAACGGTTATTTCGCCTCAAATTGAAAACGAACGTTTGATATTTGAGAAGATGATTGGTTCTCAAATGCATCTCAAATTGAGATTAGCTAAAAATGTTTGTTGGGTTACATTAAACTTCTTGGCACAAGCATATTACCACATACACAACAATGTATTTAGAGTTACCGTTATCTTAATTTGTATTTTGTTTGTGTCTATATTTCATTGTAAGTTGAGAAAAGTTGAAAAGTTTTGTTTCTTTGTTTTTTGTATCCTCTGACAATGTTATTTGCATTTACATTACCCCATATCCAGTAATTCGTAGAGCATCACACTCATAGACCGGAGATAGAAAATCAAAAAACAAATATTATACCGGAAATATGTTACATTGTTGAATTTATGTCATTACATTACAAAGAAAATCATCAAAGGTTTTTATGTTAAACAAAAAAAAGAGGTATGTGGCAATGACGCCTGACTTTCGAAAAGTTTGCGATATGCGCAACAAGCAAGCAATGAACAAGCTTATTTGGGTTAGAATTTTTTTCATTTACATAAACAGACACGTTTATAAGCGCATATGGGTATGTCTATTAAGGTGGCATTGGCTCCATAAATTTTTGTTTTTTTCATCTCTAATATTCAGACAATAGATTTAAGTAAGGATCGTGCAAGGCGGCCATTCCTTCCAAAGTCGATTTTTAATTGACTGTTCTGAAGTAACTTTTACAGTGTACGGAGTACAATAATTTATTTTGAAACTAGCAGACCCGGCAGACGTTGTCCTGCCCAAACATTAATTTTTTTCATTTATAAAATGTGACTCGCCTTCCTCATTTCAGCTTCACAACCTTCTTCCCGTCCAATCCACCTTCATCCTTTTGATATGCGTTTCTCTTTTCGTATTGTTTTCCTAATTGTCATCCATATCCCTATCCCTTTCTCAATCCCACTCCCAAAATGGCTCCCCTTTAAAACTCTCATCAACACCTTTCATTTTATACCCATTTTTCATAAAAGCTTACTATCTCCACTCTTGGTCCACGTGTTGATCAATGTTTTGAAACTTTGGTCTTATATGGGAAAAATACAAAAAAATGTTAAATCACTTGTAACCACGGGGTCTCATATTGGACTGAAAGATACACCATTTTAAAACACTTATCAATACCTTTCATTTGATGAACGAACACTTAATAAGGTTTCGCTGGTCCACATTTTGAGCGATATCTCCAAAACCTTTATTTTTTAGGCATAGCCATCTCGCTCTGATACAAAATCTACCTTCCAAATTTAATTTCACTATGTCCAGCCGTTATCAAAATAGATGGTAGCATTGAAGCAAAGTCCAAATAAATCCTGTGGCCTTACCCCTTGGTTTGATACCAATTTTATGCGAATATTAAAAAGTTTACCCCAAACCACATTTTGACCAATAATTCTGTTATCGATAAATATATTGAAACGAACCAAAGTCCAAATGAAAGCTGTGGTCTTCCCCATTCGTTTCATACCAATTTTGTGCGAATATTCCAAAGTTTACTCCAAACCACATTTTGACCGATAATTCTGATATCGATAAATATATTGAAAGCTGTGGACTTCCCCATTCGTTTGATACCAATTTTGTGCGAGTATTCCAAAGTTTACTCCAAACCACATTTTGACAGATAATTCTGTTATCGATAAATATATCGAAATGGAACAGAGTCCAAATGAAAGCTGTGGTCATCCCCTTTTGTTTGATACCAATTTTGTGCGAATATTGAAAAGTTTACCGAAACCACTTTTTGACCGATAACTCTGGTATTGATAAATATATCGAAATGAACCAAACTCCAAATGAAAGCTGTGATTGTTGTTGTTGATGTTGTAGCGAGGTGTAGTCCTGCCTAACTGTCAGACAGGGTCACCCCGAGTGTATTGCTCTTGGCCGGGTCGATATAAGAAAACAGCCCGGGTCGTTTCGGCACTATGGGTACAGTACAAGTACTGGTACCGTTCTCGTAGAACCGGCAATACAAGAAACTAGCCTGTAGGCCATGTAGGTCATTTAGCGTTTCCCAGGGTGCACCAGCGGGGAGGCGATCTGCGGCTTGGTGGCAACCCTGCTTGAGATTTTCATATTTGGAATACGGTCGAAAATACCTTTCATTTGATACCAATATTGGCATATCTTGATCAATATTAAAAAAAATTTAGATAAGTGGCAACCCTGTGAACTGCCCCAAGTGGCAACACCCACGCATATAATCTTAGAATGAATCATACTATCTATAATGCCAAATTTTATCCAAATCGGTTGACCGGTTCCCGAGATATAAGAAAAACGCCTACGCCTGAAAGTCTGCAACATACGCCTGAAAGTCGGCTACAATTTCTATTTCCGTGCCATAACTTCCGTTTCATCGTCATCCATTTTCTCAAATTTTACTCTCAATCAAAACTTCATATCGCCGCCTAAGAAGTTAACTTCAAAAAGTTGGCAAGTGGCAACACCCACGCATATAATCTTAGAATTAATTATACTATCTATAATGCCAAATTTTATCCAAATCGGTTGACCGGTTCCCGAGATATAAGAAAAACGCCTACGCCTGAAAGTCTGCAACATACGCCTTAAAGTCGGCTACAATTTCTATTTCCGTGCCATAACTTCCGTTTCATCGTCATCCATTTTCTCAAATTTTACTCTCAATCAAAACTTCATATCGCCGCCTAAGAAGTTAACTTCAAAAACTTTCAATTTTGGCTCCAAGGACATGGTTTTGTTTGTAGATTTTACTTATGTTAGGAAATAAGTAAAATCTACAAACAATACCACATACGATGATTGCAATTTCGATCTTAGTGAAGGATCTTGTCAAACCGCTTTGTATTGTTGCTTAGAAATTTTTCATAAGCGCCAAATGAAGAATCTATGTAGGCAGAGGGGATATTATTTTCCAGTTTTTAGTTCATTTTAAAAACATTTTAAATTAAAAATATTTTTTTATTCTATTTTTTATTTGTTGTTAATTTTATTTGACAATTTTATTCTTACCTAAGTGCAAATACCCAAAGCGACATTCTGTTGCTATTTACGTATGGCTAAGATTTCTTGTTGTACACATTAGCTAAGCCTTAGCTTTATTCATGGTACATTTTTGCCCCTGTCCCGGCTTTATTATAATTTTGTTATTGTTATTATTGGTCATTATATTTACGAACTTGGAAAATTTTGTGGACCAGTCGAATAATTTTTATCAAATTATTATTTTGAGTTTTTGGCGAAAACAAGTTGAAAAATTCTACAAACAATACCAACTACGATGATTGCAATTTAGATCTTTGTATTGTTGCTTAGAGAAAATCTTATTAATGTTTTCAAAGAGAAATCTTCGAAAATTAAGAAGTTTTCTCTCTTTTATTTTTGAACACTTTTCTAGGGAAATCTCGGCAGGAAATTAAAAGTTGCTTTTCCAAATAACACAAGCAAAATGAAATCTCGAAAAAATAAGAAGAAATGCACTTAATTTTATCAAATAGAACTTCCTCATAAAACCATAGAGATTTCCGTATAGTTTTTTCTTCGTTTCCACCGTTTCGACTACCCCTTTGCCCAAACACTGTTCAAGAAGACAATCTTTTTAATTTTATTAGGCACTTTTGGCTCTGTTTGCAGCTTCTACCCAACCCCTGGACGCTTATCGCTGTCAGATCTCCGTCACTAAATTGGGGTAAAAGAAAATCGTCAATACTCGATTTAACTAAAATACACGTACGAGGCTTACCCTTATCTTGAGCGCTGTAAAGCTTGTAAGTTGGAGTCCTCAAGCCACAGATCCTATTGCCAGTGATCCCCGGCTCTTGAACCAGGATAATATCTAGTCCACCTGCTGAAATTTGGAGCAGAATTACAGCTGACGCTGCTTTACTGTGATGAAGGTTGATTTGGAGGACCCTCATCATTTTGCTTCCTCACACTCTCCTCCGTGAGCGTCGCGCCCGCGTCGTCATCGTTCAGAAGCTTTCTTAGGAATTGCTAAATCTTCGTTCGCTAGCAATAAAATTTATAAAAATCCTACTAAGTTTATAACATTGCTAGCTGAAAGTATAAAAAACAAATGGTTTTCAATCAACAATCATTGCTCGTTTCAGAAGAAATAAAATAATGCTACTTTTTATTCCCATATCCACATAAAAGCTCTGTTATCGCTAACTAACGGAGCAATAAATCACAAATGCAACATAAAAATTGTATACCAAAGCGTCCCAACTGCTTGCCAAAGCGTGCAAAAAATTACTTTCCATTGTGTGCAGAAGCAGCTTTATGCTTTTATTCGTATAGACTTATGTATATTAAACCGTTTAAAAAAATCGCATCTATATCTTCCTGGACAAAATGTTTTTGTGGTTGGTTAAGTCTTGGATGTGTTTTTGTCTCTGTGTGAATGGTTACCACTATTATATCGTTGCAGTTGGGTGATTCATTTTAATTCATATATATATATATTGCCTTCTAAGTTGAAAATCCCAATATTTCAAAATATTTTTCAAAAACGCATTATCTATATTTTTTTTCAATAACGCCCTACTTCAGAATTTTTTCAAAAATGCCCTATCTCAGAGTTTTCTCAATAACGTCCTATTTTAAAATTCTATTTAAAGCTGGCTTTCTGATCTGAAGATATATTAAATTTTCATTGAGCTGGGAGTTCTTGAACCAATAGCGTGTTATTGTTTTCCATCACTGGTTTTCCATAAAAATGGTGGAAAAGGGGGCGGGTGGAATCTCATGGGTATAAGCTAAAAACATTTTGATTTTTAACACTGATTTTTTTTAAATATCAAAATAAATATATATTGATATATTTTTGACATGGTCTAATGTTCTTTTGTCTACATGTTTGTACAAAAAATCCTTTGGGCCTAGGCTGCCAAATCACGCGTCTTGAATGCCATTTGTTGCAATTGTTAGATTTTTCTTACACACATGCTGGCTACGAGCTAAGAAGGGTAAACCATTACAAATTCATGCAATACGACATGGGACATGGCCGTCAGAGCACAAAACGTGTTGCATGCCAAGAACCTAAAAATCAAAAATTTCACCACCCACCTGGCAATGCAAGGACAAATAAATATTTCAAAAAACGGCAGCGCACATTCCAAATTGCAATACAATGAAGAAAAGAGGAAGGTAAACAACAATACCATTTGTGAATGTCAACCAAGAAAATGTGCATACATTGAGCTTGGTTAGGAAGAACAATGGAGGTAAGAATAGACATCGCAAATGTTCGCGTTCATCGCATACCGTGCTATCTTTTATGGGGCTTTTCACTCCTCTGTGCTGTGAGTCGTGTTGGTCAGTGTCTCAAGTGTTGCCACACCTTGAGTTGAAGGGCTGGCGAGTTGTTACCTGAGTGAATGGGCTACAATTGAGAAGTTGTGATTTAAAAATACCCTGGACACTATTTTTGTTCGTTTTGAACAAAAATTTTCAGTTCTTAATCGTCGTACTTTCCCATAATTGCCTTTAAGCTCTTGAAGCTCTTCTTCAAGGCCAACTTCAGCAACTAATGTTGTGTTTCCCGAGGCTCAGCATAAGCTTATTCTCAATACTAATTTAGAGTCACATATTCCATAATCTCTCGAACAGACTGTTGGTCCTGCCTTGGGATTTCGTTAAAGATAATAGGGAGAAACTTCACTTTTCTCTTGTCATATACGCTTCAGTGTGATAATACAGCTGAAGTATTCTCATTTAATATTTCCAGGGCTACTAACTACATATTTCAATACCATTTCTTTTGGCGCGCCATACCGCGTATTTGCAAAAAGCAATACGGCGTATCTACCAAAACTTCCAAAATCGAGATTTCGTTACCCTGACTAGGACTCATCGGTCTTAATGTATTTACGTTAAAATTCAGCCGTTTTTATCAACGAAAACCCAAATAAATAAATGAAATAACTTTTATGGAACCTATTTGCTTTGAAATAAACCATGCAATACCGCGTATTTTTCAAAAAGTTACGCTGTATTGCTTTTTGCAAATACGCGGTATTGCGCCCCGAGCGACGATATATATGACATGCTAAATTTACTTTCAGTTGAATGTGTGGTCTTTGCACCAACGTTTCTACGCCCGCAATCAGTTTCAGCACGGCCTTCCTTTACCAACTAAGCCACAGACATGAACTTTATAAATAATTATTTTTATATTTTAATTATATTTTAATTATAATTAGCTTAGTCGTAACTCTGGGCACCAATGCACAGTGGGCCAGGAATGGGTCAAAAACGGCCAAAAGTCCATGTTGGAATTTTAATTTTTCGTGTTATTAGCCAAAATATATATTAACTAAGGCGATTGCTTGATTATTAAGTTCACAATTTCAATCTGATTAAGAGCGTTGGTTTTAAAATTTACAGGTGGGGTGTATATTGACACTGAATTTTTTATTGCCTAAAATAGTAATTATTTAACGTTTCTTTTCTTTTTCTTACACCCCTTCTACATTATTTAAGTCTTGAATTCAATTCTGCCGCGACATAGGCGAAGGGCGTGAAAATCGAAAGAAGAAGAATTGAAAGTGTACCGTCAACTCGTTTCAAGTTTTCTTGCTATCTCCTTCACTCCTCCTTGTACCACCATATTTTGCTTCATAATTGCTTTCAAGAAAAATTGACAAGTGTAGACACAAATAGAAAACACAAAAGAGAACGCCAGCAGAGATGAAAGCAATACTTGACAAATGTAAAACCGGACTTATGAACACTGTTCATTACGATAAAAAATAGTTAAAAGCGATTTAAAGAAGTCCCTCTTTATAAATTTTAGCGTATTTTATTGATTAAAATGTTCATTTTTTATGAGGCGTGATCCATGTCGATTGCTTGTACTCCTACGTACCACCTCCAATCACAAACGCTTAACATAAAATATATTCTACATTTACGATGATCTTGCTCATTTTTGCTCGTTTTTGTTCATTTTGTTTTTTTTTTAACTCTTGTCTGAGCAATTTTAATCGAGTCGATTCAAATACACATTCATTATTTCCTTGAAGTACATTATTGCCATGGGTTTGTCGAAAATTGATGGTCAACTTTAACTTTACCGAATTGCATGACTTACCTTTTATTTTATTTATTTACCCTATCACGAAAAAGCATCTATGAATTATAAGAGATAAAATAAACAAACGAAACGAAACATCCAGAAAATTCTAGTTGTAAACCAGTATGAAATGGATATTTCCTGACTAGTATGGGTTCATCCAGAAAATTCTAGTTGTATACCAGTATGAAATGGATATTTCCTGACTAGTATGAGATCTGCCAGAAAATTTTAGTTGTATACTAGTATTTTTCTGACTAGTTTGAGGTTTCGCTGCAGGTAATTAAATTAATATCAAGTATACATTTCATTGAACTCGGCTTTTTTAGCATATTTTTTTAAATATTCGAATGAGGAAGAAAATGAGGAAGAAATAGACGTAAGTGGACTATTTCATACTTTAAGCATGTTGGATGATGTTGTACTCTCAGAGGATGAACTCGAATAAAACATCACAGATAATCTTTTTTATAGGAAAAACATTTAACTCATCTTTAAAAAAACTCACTTAAAATTAAAAATAATAGATTTTAAAAACAAACAAAAAAATAAATAATTTAAAAAATGTTACAAAAAAAAGTCTGAAGTTAGCAAAAAAAAAATTAATAATAATTAAAAAAATTACAAACAAACGAACTTTTCTTACTAAAAATTTCAAAAATTTAAAACCAAAAAATGAAAAATCGCAAGTTAGCAAAACAACAAAAAAATAAATAATTTACTAAAAAATATTAAAAAAAAATTTTTTTACTCAAAATTTCAAAAAACTAAAAATCTGAGGTTAGCAAAAGTAGAAAAAAAAAAAAAAAAAAATTATAAAAAAAGTTACAACCAAAAAAAAAGTTACAACTCAAAATTTAAAAAAATTAAAACCAAAAAGTGAAAAATCTTAAGTTGGCAAAAAACAAAAAAAAAAAAATTTATAATTTACCAAAAATTATACAAAAAAAATTTTTTTACTCAAAATTTCAAAAAACTAAAAAGCTGAAGTTAGAAAAAGCAAAAAAAAAAATTTAATAAAAAAATGTTACAAACAAAAAAATTTCTTAACTCAAAACTTGAAAAAATTATAATCAAAAAACAAAAATTAAAAAAAAAGATTAATAAAAAAAATTACGAAAAAAAAAATTTAATTCAATATTTTAGAAAATTAAAACCAAAAAATGAAAAACTTTAAGTTAGCAATTTGTGAGGTATATCGATAAGTTTTTGAATTATGGCCACTTTTGACCCCTTCCTGGCCCACTGTGCGATGGTAGATTGGCAAATCTCCTGATACCATGAATCTCAGAGGACCTGCTAGTTGTCTGCTATCCTTGAGTGGTCAAAATACGGGACCACTCAGCCTTTTTTATCAGAAATTGATTGGATGAGCGGTTTCTGTACGGCAGAACCTAGGTAGAGCTTAGATGTTTTGGAATAAATTTTGCTGGGAAACAAACACCTGAAAACCAGTTATTTGCAAGGACTGAAACCGAAACCGAAACCGTAACCGTAACCGATTAAAACCGATTCATTTTTCAAAACCGAAACCGAAACCGTAACCGTTATTTTGATATGGAAAAGACCGAAACCGTTTCAAAAGCCGGAACCGGTTCCAAACGGTTTTGAATTTTTTCAATACCTTACTTATGTGAGTGGGCACATAGGTACTTCGTTTTACAAATAGGTACCCTGAAAGTTTTCATGGAAGATTGTGGAGCCACGTTTTGACATCAGTATCAAAATTCTGAAAGAGGAAGTTTGAATATAGTTGAATGAAGCGATCGAAACAAATTCACGAGATCCGAAAAAGAAATGTTCAGGCTTGCCTCGGAAAGTGCCACTAATTTTAATGTTTTTAACGATTTATACATTTCATTTGGCTTCCATTTTAATAAAAAAAGTAGAGTTAACTTTAGGAATTTGTTTTGCAGAAATTTCATCTATGCATAGCGTTAATAAATGTATTATTATATTGGAGAAATCCCATCATGGCCGCAGAAAAAAAGTTATGAAAATTCAGACCTATTTCGTAGCTACATAGGTACTTGAGTATTTTAGTAGTAAAATTTTTTTTCCTGTTTTTATTTGGAAACCGAAACCGGAACGAAACCGTAACCGAAACCGAAATAAATTTTGAAGAACGAAACCGGAACCGAAACCGAAACACGTTGCAAAAACCGAAACCGAAACCGGAACGTTATTTTAATCGGTTTCAGACCTTGGTTATTTGTATTCATAAATTGAGTAGATGTGAAACATATTGAATAGAACACTGAAACAGTCTAATGGACAGTATGTAGGCTAGGGTTGCATATCGCATATAAATTTTTCCATCGATTGAAGTTGGTTAAAACTAGACGGTAAGGGCCAAAGTTCAAACATCTTTGATAAAAAATTAAATCTATCTACAAAGGGTAATCTGAACTTTGATCCCCATGCAACACACCTTAACCGTTTAAAATCGGGTGCAAACCAGGGGTTTAGCCTTGGTGCATTTTCACCCAGTTACAAAAAAACCTGCCTATTAATGTAGAGAAATTAAAAAAAGTATTTTTTAGTTCTCAAAGAAATTTCTTCGTTTTTCGACTTTATACCGTATTTTTTTGACTAAAACTGGTTAAACTGTCGAAAATACGCTCACAGCGAGAAAATAACTAAACTTTCTAGCAAACAATGAAAATTCTGACTATGAGAAAACTATAGTTTCTCGTTTATGTCCTCTCATTACTCAGATAACCGAGTACAGTGCATAACAGTAACCACATTGTAGTAGTGGCCTGTGTAGGCCACTTAGCCCCGCTTGTGAAGTTTCTTTGAAACATTTATTTTTTTTCTAAATTCACAGAAGCTTCAGCTAACAGACCTGCAAGGTATGTATGTTGTTGACGATTTTTGGTAACTTAACAAAACAAAAATGTACACTTTTAAAAATCAAAGTGACCTGTGTAGGCAACTTAAAACAACGGAGGGTTCACCAAGCACCTCTTAGCAACAAAAATCTCTCACTAACAAAATGCTCTGAACTTTGATGTGAAGTAACTACAATTTTTTCATTTCTCACTTTCTACTTCATCTACATACACACACATATGTATCTGAATCGCGGTATTACGCCGACGCATTTTTTTTTACGTTTTCTACACCCCCTCAAGCACTTTCGTGTTTTTATTGCATAAGGTAACTGTTTATGTGCAAGCATTTTGAGCTCTTAACCACTCTGCAATGGTTACCTTCGATACATCAGCCAAAGATATGTATCTACATACATACTCATATCCTTAGGTGTACAGAGAGTTGGCGTCATTGGCGAACCAAAAAAACAGTATCATGGCCAGCAGCCAGCACTTAAGTTCGCACGAATAGTGCATAAGATTTATGATGTGACATAAAGTGCGGCACTTCTCTTTTAAGCCTTTTTGGCATACAGCTTAGGTAATGTGGGGGTGGACGAAGGTGTTTTAGCCGTTGGCATGCCAACAGCTGTATTGCTCATTTTCACCATCAGTCTTCAAATTTGTCTGTGCGTGATGCCTGTAGTGCCAATTTGTATGTATACATGTCCTTAGGTAGTTAAACACATACATATCTGCACATAAAATATAAAAAACAGAATCCCCTTTCAACGCAAAATATGGAATGTGTTATCATTCGCCAAGGGAGATATTTATGAATGAATCGCATGTACGGTACATTGTTGAAATACTTATTATTTGAAAACTTCTTTAAAATACTAAAGTAACTTGAGGAAGCAGTAATATTTTCTTCTAGAAGGTTAGGTGAGTGTTACAATGCGTAGGCGATGGTCAGAGACTTCTCCAAGAATAGGAACTTATGTATACCATGAAAAGCTTTTATGGATTTACTATATTTGGAGGGTTCTGACCGAAGTAGACTCACAAATTTAGATATGTATATTAGAGCGTATCATGGTGTATGGAGGAAAAAAAAGTTGAAAATGTTCCCCCCCAGTTTGAACACTTACCTTATGAGGTTTGTAAAAACAGCGAAATTTGTTTTTTTCTATAATTTCTATATTTCTCGTTCGATTTTCAAAAGTGATACATTTTTAGAAAGGTATTTACCAAGGCAAGATTTCATCCATAGAAACTTTTAGCCCTTCATGCCAAGTTCAGTTTTTATTCTATTTTTAGTAAAACCAGCACCCTGTATTTGAAAACAAAAAAAAAATTTTCCGGAAAACTAAGAAAAAAGGGCTAAAAGTTTCTATTGATGAAATATTGCCTTGGTGAATACCTTTCTAAAAATGTATCACTTTTGAAAATCGAACAAGAAATATAGAAGTTATAGAAAAAAACAAATTTCGCTGTTTTTACAGGGTGACAAAAAAATAAAAAAATTTTTTTTTGAAAACCTCATCAGGTAAGTGTTCAAACTGGGGGGGGGGGGGGGAACATTTTCAACTTTTTTTGGTGATACACGCTGAGAAAATTTCTTTAATTTTTACTACGCCAGCAATTGAAAGTTGGTCCAACTCCAAAGTTTAATAATTTTTGTTATCCCATTTTATAGTTTTTCAAGAACGGCATAGTAGTAATTTCATCTTCGTTTTTATTAAGAGTTCTTTAATTGTTAGAGGGTTGCATACTAAAAATACTAAAAAAATGCGTACTAAAATGTTGTATGTGAGTTATTAAATAATAAAGACTGCATATGAGAAATTCTCTCATTTTTAGAGATCAGAATACTAAAACTTCGTTCACCGATTTTTTTAAGTTTTACTTTACGGGTTATTAAAAATTCAAGTCTGCATATAAATAGACTCTATTTTTTAAAGAAAAGTATACTAATTTGTACTTTTGGTTTGTATTAAAAATATCAATAGGATTATTGAAATTTTTAATGAACTTCATTATAATAATAATTTGTATTATGCAGAGCTTCAGCATAATTCAAATTGCTATTATTATGCAAGTGATTAAAACTTTCAATAATCTTATTAATATTTTTAATACAGCCATAATTTTTAGTACAATAATTAAGGAAGATTCATCTTAAATTGACTAACAACCAATGTTTTGGATTTTAAAAACATATTTTATTTCATTATACATAGATACATATTTATATATAAGGTTGTTTGAGTTACTCAGGCACATATTGTAATGATTTGCCTTATACAACTATTTATTTCATTTTTTTGTTTGTACATAGATACGTATTTATATATAAGGTTTTATAAAACTTTTTATTTCACTTTTTGTTTGTAAATAGATACATATTAATATATGAGGTTTTCTGAGTTAATAATAATAATAATAGTTGTAGAGGAAGCGCACTGCGACCTTGTGATCTATTGTGCCCTCATGTACTCAAAGCACATCTAGCAGGCCGATCGCCGTCAGGAACTCCAGAATCGGGGTCGGCCCTAGTTGATGTATGTGCTTGCCCTCTAGGGTTGTGGACCCAAGGATCCTTAGCCTGCTCCTAGAGATAGCGTCACATTTGCACACTATGTGCTCCGCGGTTTCGTCCTCATAATCACAGAAACGGCACAGGCTGCTGGACGCGATGCCCAGTCTGTGCATATGGGCCTTTAACCTGCAGTGCCCTGTAAGAATTCCTGTGATGGTTCTAAGATTATTCTTGGATAGGCCGATTACAGCTTCGAATCGCTTAGCGTTGTACCCACCCATCATTACCTTCGCCTGACGCAGCCCAGTGGTCTGCCGCCAGTTCTCCTCTCTCAAAACTAGCTCTTCCTTTCTCAGTATATCGCTTATGGTGTGAGGGCCGATGCCCAGGAAAGGTTCCGGGCCTATGGGCTTCGTTGCCGCCGCTACACGAGCAAGTTGGTCAGCTCGCTCATTTCCCTCCACGCCGGCATGACCCGGGACCCACACCAGCCATACCCTGTTTCGAGACGCCAACTCGTTCAGCCTGTCGACGCACTCGAGTACTAGTTTTGATCTTATCTCACTGGCCCAGATGGCTTTAATTGCCGCCTGGCTGTCGCTTAATATCGTTATGTTTTCCTTAAAGTAGCCGCGCTGCAGATTTATGTGGGCACATATGCTTATCGCAGCTACTTCCGCCTGAAATATACTTGGGTACTCTCCAAGGGGTATTGACTCGTTTACGCGGGGACCTGTTATTCCCGCTCCGATCCCTTCGGGTGTCTTTGACCCGTCAGTGTACCATACCAGATGTTTGTCTTGGTGGAATCTTTCCACTTTGGAGGCGTCCCAGGTGGTCTTGTCACCTAGTTCTATCCTAAATCTTTTTTCGAATCTCGTTGTTTTAGCGATGTCATCCCTAGGGAGCTGACATATCGGGAGTTGTTTCCTCAGTTTGTCCGCTCCAGTAGACGAGATGACTTTTCCTCTGCCAGTTCCTTCCCTTGCTATGTTTAGCAAGGTACGTTTGGCTACCTGTTCGATCACTGTGTGCAGGGGACTCAGATCAAGCAGCACCTCCATTGCCGCCGTCGGGCATGTACGCATGGCTCCCGTTATACATACGCAGGCCAGACGCTGGATTTTAGTGAGTGATTTCCTCACTGTGCCTAAGGCCGATCTGGGTGCCCATGCCACCGCTCCGTATGTTATTGCAGGTTTGACTATGGCGGCGTACATCCAGGTCAGCATCTTGGGGCTGCAACCCCAGGATTTTCCTGCAATTCTTCTGCACACCATTATTGCCCTGGTGGCTTTCGCTGTCGTGTTATCAATGTGTTTCCTCCATAGTAACTTGGAGTCAAAGGTGACCCCTAGGTACTTTACTTCGGAAACAGCCACCAGGTGTTCCCCGCCTAGTGCGATAGTTCTCAGTCCCGGAAGGGATCTTCTTCTTGTGAATGGGATTATGGCCGTTTTACTGGCGTTTATGTTGAGGCCCACCCCCGCACTCCATTCCTTGGTGAGGTTTAGTCCCCTCTGTACTATGTCACATAGAGTGCTCTCGAATTTGCCTCTTGCTATGATTACTATGTCGTCCGCATAACCTTGACATCTGATGCCGTTTTGGGTTAGTACATCCAGCAGTTCATCTACCACTATGCTCCACAGGAGGGGTGATAGGACCCCCCCTTGCGGACAACCCCTCGTGGTTCGAATTTGAACCGTGCGGTCACCGACCTGGGTTTCCGCTAGTCTTGTTTTGAGCAGGGCCCTTATCCATCGTATTATGGGTCCCTGAACTCCCTTTCTCTCCAATGCCCGACCCACACTGTCGTGAGACGTGTTGTCGAAGGCCCCCTCTATGTCTAAGAAGGCGCATAATACCACCTCTCCGCAGTCGAACGCGTTGTTGATTTCCTCGGACAGCTGGTATAGGGCTGTATCCGTCGATCTCCCCGCTCTGTATGCGTGCTGACCTGCATGTAAAGGCACGTGCCTTAGAGCGTTCGATCTGATCTCGTGATCAACTATTTTCTCCATTGTCTTAAGGACGAAGGAGGTTAGACTGATGGGTCTGAAGGATTTTGCTATCGAGTAATCCTTTTTTCCTACTTTTGGTAGAAATACCACTTTTGCTCGTCTCCATATTGTCGGTATGTAGGCTAGTGCTAAGCTGTCCCTCATGATGCCCGACAGATATGGGATCAGAGCTTCCCCTTGCTGCAGGAATGCCGGATATATGCCATCCACCCCAGGGGATTTGTAGCTATCAAAGGAGGATATAGCCCACTTAACTGCACCCTGAGAGAACAGAGTTCTTGACAGGTGCCAGTCTTGTCGTGTGGGTCTCCTCCAGTGAGGCTCCGCCTCCTCTAGGTCCGTGGATGCTTCCGGAAAGTGAGCGTCCAGAAGAGCTCTTGCTCTTTCTTCCTCTGTGCATGTAAACTCCCCGGTGGGGAGTTTCAGCGCCATCTTTGTGTCCACTTGTTCCTTGGCCATGGCTTTGTGGAGCCTAGCGGCCTCTGGAGTGGATTCTATTTTCTCACAGAAGTTCCTGAAGCTACTTCGTTTGGAACTTCTTATTTCTTTATTGTACTCAGTTAGAAGCGTCGAGTACTCCTCCCAGTGGCCAGTGCGCCTTGCTCTATTGAACATCTTCCGCACCTTGCTCCGCAAATCAGAGAGCTTTTTTGACCACCAGGGGGTCTTGTATTTTGTCCCCCTGGATTCCCGACAACTAGAGTTAAAGGCTTCGATCACGATGCTGTTTAGCCCGTTTACTCTAACTTCTAATTCCAAACTGCTTGTTCCCCTGTCGTTCCCTCCCAGACCTGGAAGGTTTTCCTCAATTCTCTGTTTAAAGGATTCCCAGTTAGTTCTCCTGGGGTTCCTAGTCGGTTCCTTTGGTACTATGTTTGCCCCTATGTTAAATTGTATGATGCGATGATCCGAGAGGGAGGGTTCAGTAGAAACTCTCCATCTCGAGATCAGGTCATCAGACAGATTGTTACCTAGAGTTATATCTAGTACCTCAGCTCTGACCCTAGTTACGAAGGTGGGTGTATTCCCCACGTTAAAAATACTTAGGTCGTTACTTATTATATATTCGAGAAGGTACTCACCCCTTACGTTCGTATCTGTGCTCCCCCATATCTCATTGTGGGCATTAGCATCGCAACCCATGACTAGCGGAAGTCGTGCCCTCCTGCAGTAGTCCACCAATTTTGTCACGTTCGCAGGCGGGATGTCGCCGTCTCCCGCAAAGTAGGCCGCAGCAAATACAATGTTCACGGTTCGTCTTCCCGTGCTCATTGTTGCCTGCAGTGCCACTAGGTCTCTTCCCATGTACTCTGTAATGCAGAAATAGTTAATACCTTTCTTTATCATTATGCACGCTCTGGGTCTTTCCTGAGAAAGATCCCATACTACCTCATTCTTCCGGTCTTTCAGTCCTCTGATGTGCCCCTTCACGGTGTACGGCTCTTGAATGAGCGCTATGCCCAGATCCTCCGAGGCGAATTTATGCGCAAGGACAGCCGAGGCCGCCTTTGCATGGTGGAGATTTATCTGGGCCACGTTCATGGTGTTGGGGCCCATCATTGCTTGTCGACCATCGGCTCGTCCTCATCGGACAGCCGCGCGTCGTCACCCTCTTTACTTTCCAGGTCCAGGTTCTGGAAGTCCATGCCCTCCAGCAGGTCCTGTGTCCCAGTTCCCGCACTGGCCGCCTCCGCGCCCGTGTTGGGCTCCTCAGTGGCCACGCCGGTATTTGCAGCCTGTGCGGGTGCCTCAACCGCTACTTCAGTAGCCCCGCCTTCCACGGTTTCGCCTTCCTCTTCCGCAGCATTTGTATTACCTGGAGCTTTCTGCTTCCAGGGTTTTACGGGGATGGGGCTGAACCTATAAAATAGTCGGAAGGATGCCCTCCTGATGACCCCGAATGACTCGTCATCGACGGCCACGTTCAGCCTCAGTCCCCCATCCTCAATGGTCCTTCCGAATACCCGCCAGAGTCTGGTGTTGAGTCCCACGTTCTGGCCCCCAATGAGGTCCAGAACAAACTCCGTTTCCCACTCGGCACTTCTTGGGAGGAATATCGTGACGGTGTGCGTCGGCGGTATATCGTCCCCCCTCCTAGTGTCGAGGGGCGGTCCTGACCATCCTCGTAGGCTGGGGATAGTCCTAGCCAGCCACTCTGCAGAGTGTTCGTCGAAGCAGTCTACCAGTAATATTCCCGGCCTAAAGAACACTCCCATGAAGGATACGCCGGTGTTCGTCCCTGCTCTGAACTCTCGCACTATCTCCTCCATTATCGTTTTCTGAGTTACTTAGATACATATTGATTTTGTTTAACTTATACAACCATGGCTTTTTAAAAAAGTATTGAAAGAGGTAACGTTAAAAAAGAAGAAAAATTTTGTTTTTGAGATACATGGATAACAAAAGATGTATAAATTCAGTACAAAAATTTATGTTTATATAAATATATGTATATATATGTATTACATTGTTGTAACTAAACAAATATAAATTAAATCCATCGTTTTAGAATATACTCATTCCTTTTTCCGGCTCGAAATTTGTGCGTAATAATACAGTGTTTTAGTTCGTTCCATAATTTATAATAATAAAAGCGTGAACGTGCTCGTCAAATTAGCTTCAATATCTTGGGAAAAAACAGAGACTTTGTTATCTTTGTCTATTGAAATATTTTGTACCTTATAAAAAAGGGGTCCGTGTTTACTTGGAACCATAATGATTGAGTTTTGAGTCAAGTATTGATCATTAAATTTTAACCAATTAACCTCGAACACATCTTTACTGAAACCGTTATCTATTAGGCATTTTTCAAAAACTGTTGTTGGTCTTTTTATATTCCCAGTAATAAAATCATCAGGGGTTTCAAAATAATGGAAATAGTGATTAAGTTTAAGTTGATGCCTAGTTGCAATCGTATAACATATATTAATTCTATTTATAGCTATGGTGGCACACCCCCCACGTCTTTTGAAGTCGGTAATTTCTTATATGTAGTCGGCATTTTTGACTAAATTTCTTACATGTAGTCGGCATTTTTGAATAGTCGGCATTTTTGAGTAAATTTCTTATATGAGCCTTTCAGTGCACACAGTGACTAAGTCCACTTTTTTCAAAATCTGAGATTTAAGTGTCGCAGCACTTGTTATAGTCATATCTTCTCGTGATTTTAGTAACTATACCGAACAACAAGTATTAACACCATTTAACTAAAAATTTTTTTTGGCCACTGAAAAAATTTTAATTTTTTTCAGAAGCCATTCTGATTAACTCCATGATTTAATGCAGCCAATATCTGGCTCCTTGTAGCTCGCAACAACAACAAAAAAATACAAAATATACTGTCAAATGTAAGCTATATCCGTATTTATGCATCCTACATCTAATATTTTAGTTTCAATTACACAGGGAATTTTAAAATGCAATGTAAATTAAATCAACGGATTTCTCAACTTCAACTCGAATGGACTTAGTCACTGTGTGCACTGAACGGCTCATATGTAGTCGGTATTTTTGACTAAATTTCTTAAATGTAGTCGGCATTTTTGAGTGTGCGATGCCGGAAAAAAAATTAACCAAGCGGGAATATTTTCTGTAATGGCTGATACTACTCCAGACCTGTAACATCAAGATCGGTATGCGCATCAAATAAATGAAGGAATTGTACCTGTTGAACGGCTTTGAAGATGGATATCGTCCTGACTAAAAAATCAGGAGAAGAGCTGGCTGGAAAAATTGTAACAGCTCTTCAGTCGATGGGAATTTCCATAAAAAAACATTGTTTTCCAATCTTATGATTTTGCAAAAAACATGTCTGGAAAGTTTAAAGGCACGCAGCAAAAATTAGCGGAAAAATGTGAAAAACGTATTCCCTATATTCCATGTCATGCTCATAGAATCAACATATTTGTTGAAACTTCATGCAATGCAAGCTGTTTGATTAAAGAATTGTTTAATGTTTTAGAAGCTTTGTATGTTTTTTTGTTTCTGGAAGTACGAAACGTTTCTTGAGTTTGCTTGAAGAGTTAGGTAATATTGAAAATTCATTGCAGTTGAAGAATTTGTCAAAAACACGATGGACTGCTCGGGCAGAAACAGTCAAAGCTGTATGGATTTCTTTCGAAGGCATCATTCATGCTCTTGAAACTATAAAGAAAGATTCCGAAAATTTTGACAGCAATTCACGTACACAAGCTTCAGGCTTGTTAAAAAAAATTTTGGACTTCGATTTTATAAGCTCTTTATTTTTTTGCAAAAATATAATGTTCAAAGTTAAAAATTTGATAGAAAATTTGGAAGCTGAAGAAGTTAACATCATCGATGCTTTATTGTTGATTCAAAGCACATAAGAGTAATTTCAGCAAATGAACGATGATATTCAAAAAAACGATTTGATTACGAGTTCGGTTTCCTTTGCTCGGAAGTGGGAGATAAGCCCCGAAAACGACTTTTCAAAGCATCACAGAACGCGACGAGTGCCAAAAAAAAATTGACGAAAATCCGGAATCTGCTACAATTTTCGATTTTGAAACTTTTTATAGAAAAGAATTCAAAATTGTTCTTCAAGTTTTTACAAGTTGCATCCAAGAAAAGTTACAAGAAAGTTTGTCAACTTTCAAACCCATTCAGGAAATGTTTAGAATTCCACTAGACAGAAATAATGTTACGATTGATTTGATAAACTCTATTGTACAATTGGAACCCGAATTTTTGTGAGTTACAAATTCTTTTTGACTCATGTCAAAGTTCTAAATCATTCGAAGATATTTCCACGGTAGCATTCAAGTTAAAACGAGTTACTCCCTTAGCATATAAACTGGTTCGTTATATTTTGACTGCTCCTGTCACGTCAGCATCGTGTGAACGTTCCTTCAGTAAATTGAAAATAGTTTTCGACCATTTGCGCACAACAATGGGAAATGATCGTTTAAATTCGTTGATGTTGCTCACAGAGCCAAAAATGCCTAATAAAATTAATAAGATTGTCTTCATGAGCGGGTTTTGGGCTGAGGGGTAGTCGAAACGACGGAAACGAAAAAAAAACTATACGCAAATCTATTTGGTTTAATGAGGAAATTCTTATTGATATTATTAAGTGCAATTTCTTCTTATTTCTTTTCGATTTCTTTTTATATGTGTTATTAATAAGAAAATCTTTTCAAGATTTCCTTAAAAATATGAAAAAAAGATGAAAAAGAGAACACTTCTTATTTTAATAAGATGATCTTAGGGTTCCTAACAAGAAGATTTGACTTATTAATGTTTTCAAAGGGAAATCTTGCAGAAAATGAAATGATTTCTTAGGGTTCTTATTAATAAGATGATCTTAGGGTTCCTAACAAGAAGATATGACTTATTAACTGATTTCCGCATAATTGTGTGTGTTAATAAGATGATCTTAGGGTTCCTAACAAAAAGATTTGACTTATTAATATTTTCAAAGGGAAATCTTGCATCATCATCAGCAGACATCATGTAGAACAATTATACGCTGGAAAGCAGAAATACCCGATGGCTCGATGGTAAGCACCTGTGTTCAGCATTCAATATGTGGTAAGTTCGATTCGCGGTGGAGGCAATATGGCAAGTGTGGAAGGCAATGTAAGGAAGAGTGCGGTGAGATGGCTTGAAGGAAATATAAAAAGGCAACATAAGAAGGTAAAGGCAATACAAGAGAAATCTAAAACTGAATCGTAACTGGATAATCTGAAGTTCTCGAAGACAATATAAGAACTCTGAAATATAATTTTTATTTTTTTTTTATTTGAAATATTAAAAAGAACATCTTCTCAATAATATGTGATTTCATTTTGAAAACATTAATAAGTCGAATCTTCTTGTTAGGAACCCTAAGATTTCTCTTTGAAAACATTAATAAGTCAAATCTTCTTGTTAGGAACCCTAAGAAATCAATTCGTTTTCTGCAAGATTTCTCTTTGAAAACATTAATAAGTCAAATATTCTTGTTAGGAACACTAAGAAATCAATTCGTGTTCTGCAAGATTTCTCTTTGAAAACATTAATAAGTCAAATCTTCTTGTTAGGAACCCTAAGATCATCTTATTAATACATACAATTATGCGGAAATCAGTTAAGAAGTCAAATCTTCTTGTTAGGAACCCTAAGAAATCGGCTTGTTTTTTGCAAGATTTCGCTTTGTAAACATTAATAAGATTTTCTCTTCAAATTTAAAAAGAACTTCTTCTTGAAGAAAATCTATAGAGATATCATATGACTTTTGTTCTATTTTATTAGGCATTGTTGGCTCTGTGCTCTTCTCTTCAAAAGATAAAGTAGATGAAATTGACGTTTGTGAAGTTGTTCAAAAATGGTCCTTACTCAGAGTCAAAATTTGAATTTAATTCTTTCATTTTTCTCAAAAAAATTTTTCTTTGTAAAATTATTTTGATTTTTGTGAAAAGGGTATCTTTTTAGTATGTATTTAATTTTGTAATACATTATATACGACGAAAATAAAGAAAGAGTAAACAAACACTGTAATTTTTAATTCATTCGGTAACATATTACGCATTTTCACAAGTGTATTCCAATTTTTTTTTTTTTTTTAAATCCATTATTATACCTAAAAAAAATGTCGGCAAATTTTCGAGATCAGTCGGCATATCAGTAAGATTCCTGTTTTCGCTGCTGTTTTCGCTAACACTTTTATTGTAGCTAGTTATCGCGGATTAATTTGATGGTGTTTAAAAGTGTTTAAGAGAAAATAATAAATTTAAGTTGAAATAAAAATGTCTTTTGAGTTTGTGGCACGTTATTTGGTGCGAAATATTGAAAATATGGAAATGCGTTAAAGGCAAGTTAGAGAATCACAGTTTCGTTAAGAGCAAAAGCCAAACCCTGGCGAAAATCTAAACGCTTGGCGAGTGGTTAAAAGTTAGGGAATCGGGCTACAGGATCACTTTCTGGAATAAAAAGATGAAATCCAAAAAATTTTCCGGCTAGAAATATAATCTGAAACCAAAAAAATACCATTTATATTGCCAGGTCTTTTTTGTTCACACTCAGTTATGTCTAGTAGACAATAGCTGTTGCCTTCCTCATCTTCGATTTGCGTTCACGTCCCTAGCGAATCTAGCAATACTGAAGTTTCTGGGGTGGAATGATAAACAGGTGTTGCTAAAAAATGTAAATGAATTGATTTGTATTTTACATACATATGTACAAATATTAAATGTGTTTTTTTGCTGTGTCGAAACTTTGCATGGGAAAACAACAATGCAATTTTGATTGTTTTCCACCAACACTTTTAACAGCACAGGAATTCACTAAACACTTTATATTTCTTACCTGTTTCTTGATTTTCATCAATACTCGCATCGTTTGCTGGATATATTGTTTGGAATACAGAATTTATTGAATACATTTAATTTGTGTAAATTTTAGTGCAAATTATCGAGAAAAACGCGGTTTGGCGCGGAAAGAACCAGCTGTTGACAACCACGGTTGCCACTCCATAACTTTTTGCGGTACCACAATTGCCACAAAAAAGTACCATGGATCGATGGAAAAGTACCATTTTTTTAATTTTTCACAACATGTATACTTTTGTTAACATAATTTGATCTCGAAAAAAGTACAATTAAAAAAAAAAAACTCATTAATTAACTGCGTTTTTCGGAATTAACTTGAGCATAATCTTTATTAGTAGCATTTTTCTGAAAAATATCGCTCTAGCTTATGCTACATTTACACTGAACCAAATTTGGCGAATTCAAATGAGCCATTTCGACACCGTTTACACTGGCAAATTTGCATTTGGCTTCACCTTCCCTGCAAGAACCCTCTACTAGGACACAAAGCCACCGAAAGAAAATGCACTACCGTGGTGTTTTAAACACCTGTAGAGTAAAAATAATAGAAGAGTCAAGAAGGTATCTGTGTTTTTCTGGTAGAATTGGCTAAATTTCTAACAAAAACTAGCTGAAATTGTTACTTGCAGCTCTGGCATAGTCACGCGTCATATACCATCAAGGTTCTTGCAGGGCAATTCTAAGTGTGAAACAACGCAGGGATGCTTTTTGGATGAACTTTTTAGATATCACAAATGTTGTTGTTGCTGTTGTTAACAACAAAACACTCCCCGAAGGTTTTGGGGAGTGATGCCGAAGTTGACAGTCCTTGGCCGGATATGACCCCGGTACGCTGCGGTACTCCCTTGCGGTACTGCCCGACTCTCGTGGCAGCGATTTGGTATGACCAGTGGAACCTTCTAGGTCATGGCATTCCTCCATCCATGAGGAAGGAGAAGATGGGTAATGAGAGGTGAGAGGCATCATATCCGTAGATCAACCATCGACTTGATATACTTTGATATCACAAATCGGTCTGGCAAGTGGCAACCATACTCAAACAAACAGTATGTATCTATGTAAAATTTAAAGAAATTATTGTAATTATTGTTCGACTCATCTGAGTATAAGCTATCTAAAATTTAAAGACCATACTTCATGTTTTGTAATACACTAAGATTGAAAGATTGCTATGCAAATTGTTTTAATTTTTAAAGAAAATTTGTTTAAAAGTAAACAAAACTTAGTAGTTGGTGAATGAAAAGTATTAGAATACATATATCAAATTTTATTATTTTGGTGTATTAAAAATTAAAAATTATAGAATATCTTAAGCTATTCTTCAATTTTTAATAAACGTTCAAAATATAAAGTAATGTTTATTATAATTGAGTACTTTTTCGAGTATTTTTATAAAATTTCATATTTTTTCTTTAAAGTTTAATATATTCTTGCTGATATTTCTCTCCGTGTACGCTCTAATGTATATTCTGTCAGTTTCTTGGAAACATTAGATTTGTTTACTGACCAAAAAGAAGTTCAGAGCAGGTTAGAGCAGAGCAGAGCAGGGCAGCTGTCAAAATAGAAATAGAGCAACTCAGAGCAGAAATGCCATGAAACACTTGAATCTCGACAGTTTCTTTTTATTTGGTTTTTTAGTTGAAATCTTCAAAATTAATGCAAATTCACGTATAAAAAAACATTGATTTTCTTGCAAGCTAATTTTTTTGAAGTTTTCGAAAATTTATTTTTTCCTGACTGACAATTGCTTCTCTGCTCTAACTTACTCCATAAAAAAAGCTAGAGCAGAAATTTGTGATCTGGATTACTCTAGTTTTGTTTTGAGCGTACTCATGAAACAAAAGATAGAGCAACCTAGAGTAAGAAATGTGTTCGTTAAACACAATTTTGTGAAATATCTCCATCTGGCGTAAGCTAGAGCAGCCGAATAAACAAACCTATTAATTTTACGTTCAAACTAAGTTGTTTGAGTCTACTGAGGGCCCAATTTCTTTTACTGAAGCAATAAGATTTAAATTGTTTATAAACTTTTTGGACTTATTCCTACCGAAAATGGAGAGGAAAAATAGTTACCTTTCCAGAAATCAAAACTCCCCATAAAATACCTGGCTTCCCTCGTTAACAACCTGTTAATAGATGTGACCATTAAAGAACCTCACCGGATTAAATATCTCCTCTTACTCTAAATACCCACCATATAATGGTTTTCAATCAAATGACCAAATTAGGAGCTATTAGTAGATTAATGAGAGAAATAGAGAACAATTTCTTTTGGCCAGAATATCCGGCGACACACTGGCGGTTGTAGAACTCTTTAGTTGGTTTGACGGGGTGTGTACTCCTTCAGCATTAGTTGGCATGCGGCAAAGGGCATACACAAACGTTCTTTATCCTGGTTCTGCTTGGTCGTGCCCTGCCTAGTATTGCCGCTTAAGAATTTAACTTCAACAAGTAGGGAAGTCTACGTTCAGGTACACCGAACCTTAAATACCCAGCGATTTCTACCAGTTTCATCAGGAATATTTCCTATAGCAGCATGAAACCTGCCAAATTTCATCCTTCTACTATAATCAGTTTTAAGTTATGAGTAGTCGAATTTCCCAAAATGCCCCCCTTAAAAACGCACGGTGCCACGCCCACTTTTACACTACCTACCAAATTACACTATTTTAGCTATTTACAACATCGAAATATGTAAATTTATGTGACTTTCGAAATTTCCATATCGAAAGTGAGCGTGGTCGGGAAGCGATTTCGTGCAATTTCATCAGGTATACTTCCTATAATGCTAGTATACCTTGTGCCAAATTTCATTATTCTACCGTTATCAGTTTGAAAGTTATGACCATTCGAATTTTCGGAAATGCCTTCCTTAAAAGTGGGCGGTGCCACGACTATATATGTGCTTATATTCTTGACTTTACCTCAAAGAAAAAGTTGTAATCTAACCGAAAACAAAGCGTTCAGTTATTTTAATATTTGGTTGTTTGTTGTATTTTGGTATTTTGATGTACCGGATATTTTCGTTTGTCTTTGGTTAAGGTAAGCTGTTAGTTAAGAAAAAAATATTTGCAAAAAAAGTGTAAACACACTTTTTTCCTGTTATTGCTCCTGTTTGTAACTAAAAGTTTTAGAAAAACTTTCTCTCTTGAAAAGTTCATTTTAAAAGCTGTGTCTCAAATATATCGTGTTATCAGTTGCATTTAGAACACATATGCATACGCATATAAAAATGTACTTGTTAAGGTGCATTTTCTTGGTACCGACACATGTGCATATACTTACATATAACAAAACAAACCTATAACACTTCCAAATGTGTGCTGAAGTAGTGTTATTAAAAAGGTTTTAAGCTTTATCTGAAACGTATTTTTCCCTTTTGCTTTAGCATATCCTGCACAAGCCCAGCTTTACAACATCTTCACTAGTCCACTAAAGGTGCGATTGATTTCATCCCTTATCTTATAGTAGATTTACACTGCACCAAATTTGGCGGAAAATTGCAAATTTGGCGCTTTTTTCCATACAAATCTCATTTTCCAAATTCGGAAATCCATCCCATTAGACCTCATTTGCCGAACAATACAATCCACAGTTCCTCAAAATAGCAACCCTGCGGGTGTTCCACATTAAGAATTGTCCAGCAAGAACCTTAATGGGTAATTGACGTGTCATAACTTTTGCACTATGCACAGCTGTAAATAACAATTTTAACTAGTTTTTTTTTAAGTAAATGGGTTAATTCTACCAGGAAATGACAGAAGCCTTCTTGACTCTTCTTTTATTGTTACTCTACAGGTGTTTAAAACATAACGGTGGTGCATTTTCTTTCGGTGGCTTTTTGCCCTGGTAGAAGATTCTTGCAGGGAAGCTGAAGCCAAATGCAAATTCGCCAGTGTAAACGGTGTCGAACTGGCTCATTTGAATTCGCCAAATTTGGTACGGTGTAAATGTACTAATAAACACACACTGGTGTTCTTGGAAAATCCAATCACTTAACGAATTAATTCTATCACATTATACTTTTCTTTACAATTCATGTTAACAGCAAATTCACACATGCGCACCGTATAACGCATGTACGTGTCTTCATTGTAACAACAATTGTGGTAAGAAGAAATTTATCATGAAATAATTTCAAGATGTTTTATCTTACCGACATGCATTAGCATGTTAGTAAGTCCAGTCAGGTGATAATACTACACAACATGCTTAAGTACTCTCATATCCTTGCAGTATAAGTACACTCATATATCTGCATACATAAAATAGAAAAGATATTATTCTCCACTTTCACTGGCACATGTGTGGGGTTATGTATTTACATGAAGCAGCACAAATGCATAGAATACTATTCCAGCTTGAAAAATTGTACAAATATTTTCATTTTAACTGTTAGATTTATACAAAGAGAATTGGTTAGTGTTGAAAGTTTTCAATAAGATGTTTTTTGCATTAGGGTGCTACATTATGCTTGCTATAAATTTCTCCCCTCTTCTCTAGTACATCAGTAGAACTCATTTAAAATATTTGTAGTAGTAGAAATAAAAGAATTGATCATCATCGTTTACTGGAGCTTAACTGACCATGCGATTTTCGCCGTTGCATATTAAACCCGTCAGTCATCCATTTTTAGCGATACCTGAAGTTGTTTGAGCGGTACCTGAAGCTATTTTAGCATAGGGCCTAGAAACATAACAGGTGTGTCTAAAAGAAGAATGCCATAATTACACTTATTAACCTAACCCTACCCATTTCTTATGCACACCAATCCATAAACAATCTGTTTAGTCAGTGACAACTCAATGACTAAATAGTCAGGTCTTAGCTACACACACATTACACACACATATTAAAATACAACCTACACGTATACAAATGTTTGCATGCCATTTTTCACAATCGCATTCGAAATCTCATCACAACCTTGATGCTTCTATACCTCGCGTCGTACTATCAGTTGAGTTGTCACTGACTACACAGCTTTTTTTGGTGTATCTTGGCGTATGAGTAATATTTCAGAATATTAATGGGGAAGACAAAGATAGAGTTTTGCACACGACGACGTGGACTGTTTAAATAAATAATAAAGACCACCCTCAAATACATTTCCAGCTCGGTAAACGTCGGGTACCCATCTAGTTTTAGAATATTAACTTGTTGCATGCACCTGGCCGTATGAGTAATATTTTAGAGAGAAGTACGTGAAAACAAATGAATCAAACCATATGAGGAGTGAACAAACAAAAGTCCATATATTTTCACTTTAAAACAAAGTCAAACAGCCAAAATGTAAAGTTGTTAAGTGGCGTTACTAAAATTAAACAGCTACTTCAAACTGGGATCATTCCTTTTTGGAATTTTTTTGATGTATATCCAGGTTTTTTTTTCTTTATAATTGGGAAACATATGCCCTTTTGTTTGAAATAGCCAATTTTTTATGAGATCACATGAGAATTTTTAGGTCAAAACAACTGAGCGAGGTTTATGTTGTGCCCTAGATGTTGGTAAAATGAAAAATTCCAACGAAATAACCTGTTTTTGAAAAATAAAATATTGACCTTTCCATGGTTTTTTTGGCCTCTCAAAATCTACGGCACGATATTGGCCTCGTCCAGTGTATATTTAAATAAATTTGTTGGAAAATTTTGATTTTGACGGACCTTTTTTTATTTTAGAGGAGTTGGACGTTTTAGAAGTTTCCGTTGAATACATCATGTTTAGTTTTGCTTAGCAACCAGACTTAATCAAAATACTGGTAAAGTAAAAAATGGAAAACCGCCCTTTGTTTGGTCACTCCTCATATGAGAAATTAAAATATTTTTATCTCAAAATATATTAAAACCCTAATACTTTTCCCAACCCGTATTTAAATCGTATCACTTGCGGCGCACACACCTAGTTGTTTGTCAGGAAACATGCTTTTCGGGGTGAATTCTTAAAAAAAAGTTACATTTTTAACAAAACGTTTAGTAAGTACATAGATACTACTCATGGGGAAAAGCACAACATAATCGAGCACATTGAGAAATATGTTTTTGCAATTTCAAGTAGGTTGCTCTGCTTGCACAAGGTCAAACATATCTACTCTTTTTCTCTAAGTAGATATACTTGTATACATATAATGTGCTTAGTAAAGTGTATGGAAAATTTTACTTTCACTAATAAGTGATGAAGAAATGCAACTGCGAAGGGTGCAGTTTCTACTCTTATAGTCGATGAGTTACTTGCATATTTTCAATAACCTTTAATGTATCAATATTTATACCCAGCGTACCAGGTATTATAATTTTGTCCACATAATAATCGAGATAGATATAGAGTTCCATATATGAAAGTTCTTGGTTGAAAAGAAGAGTTTATGAAGGAATGTCCGTCCGTCTGTCCGTTCGATAACACGATAACTTGAGTAAAAAAATTAAATATTTGCATGAAATTTGGTATACAGGTTACTTTCTGGGCAAGGTAGGTTGCAATTGACATATCTCGGTAGCTGAAAAAATGATATAATTTTATTGGTGAATAACCCTGGTCACTCTATTAAGATTTTTTGATAAATTTTGTTGCGTGGCACCGCCCACTTTTATGGGAGACATTTTTGAAAATTCGACTGGTCATAAATTTTAAACTGATTCGGTAGAATCATGAAATTTGGCACAAGGTATACTAGCATTATATGGAGTATACCTGATGAAGTTGTACGAAATTGCTTCCCAACCACCACTTTCGATATGGAAATTTTAGAAAATCACATAAATTAACATAATTCGGTAGGGTAAATAGCTAAATTAGTATAATTTGGTAGGCAAATTCTGCTGGTCATTCAATTGTGATTGTTAAACTTTAAAAGTGGGCATGGCATCGTGCGTTTTTAAGGGGACATTTTTGGAAATTCGAGTACTCATAACCTTAAAACTGATTATAGTAGAAGGATCAAATTTGGCAGGTTTCATGGTGCTATAGGAAATATTCCTGATGAAACTGGTAGAAATCGTTGGGTATTTATATAATGTTCGGTTTACCCGAACTTAAGCTTCCTTACTTGATTTTGTTGTTTTTGAAGCATGATGAAATATATATTTCCCTTGCATTTCAATTTCAAAGTAGATAACTGATTAATTTTTGGAGATATTGTGTACGTGATAGAAGACAAAGCGAAATCGAAAAGATACTTTAACTTAGTTAGAATGGTTGCTATATAAAATTTATTGGTTGCTGAGATCATGACTTGCATACATATGAGGACTACATAAATTTATTTTTCGAAATAAGAAGGGAGTATGTCAAATTTATAAACCACCAACAAGTATATTGTAAAAGCCCAAAGTAAATGCGGCTTCAAAATCGCACCCAAAAAGTACCTGTTTTAATATTTTTTAATGGCGTTTTCTTTTCTAGAAAAAATGTTACCTTGTAGATTTATCTCAGCTCATAAGTAGCCAGAAGGACACTACTATCTACAAATTAAGCCATTTTGATAGGTTCTAAATTGCTGAGGATAAAAGTTACAGTTTAAGAGGGCAACATTAGGGCAACATTTTGTCGAGAAGAGAAAACGCCATAAGTAAAGGCATGAATGGAAATAATAGCAATGGTAATAATTGAATACTTTTAAAAGGCTTATTGTGAGCTCTAAAATTTGTGCTTAGTACACCAACGAGAAAAAAACGGTTTTATATTTCACGAATTAATGCATTTATTCTTTTCGCTCAACTTATGTTCAATATTTATCTACAACTGACCCACTTTTACCTCATCATATTTCAATTATTTATTATTCCATACTTTTATTGTGTACTATTTTCATTTTTAGGTTGCCTGGATACGCCATCGAGACTTACACATCCTCACAGTTGGCACATACACGTATACAACCGATCAACGGTTTCAAACATCCTACCATCGTGATATAGACGAATGGACATTGCAAATTAAATGGGCGCAACAACGTGATGCTGGAGTTTATGAATGTCAAATATCGACACAGCCAGTACGAAGTTTTTCCGTTAACCTCAATATTGTGGGTAAGTGCATAAATAAATAGGTATAAACCAGGACAAGGCAGGTGATGGGACAATTGTACGAAAATCTGAGAACCAAATTCACACTGATTATTACGATCATTGCTGGCCTCTCGGACAACGATATTGTAGCTGCTCTTGTAAGAGCGCTATGCTCACACTGACCAATCAAAGCATGTCATTTGTTATGCTCAGTCGCTCACTATAAAGGGTCAGTTACATAAAGCTTTATTTTGGCTTTACCTCAAACTTTGACTTTGACAGAAAAGTTCAGTATAAGTATTTAAACATAGCATGGCAAATTGGAGACCTCAAAGTTGAAGTGAGGTTGAAATTTGGCAAACTCTCAAATTTTGCTTTCTTTGCTTGCTTTGACAATCAGATGTTGATGAGTTTGCTTTAATTAAAGAATAAAAAGTTGGAGAAAATAATAATTAATTCATTTTTTCTCTATTAAATTAATAAATTAACCAAAACACTCTGAATGCAAGGAAATAAATAACGAAAACAAATGTATAAAAGAGAAGCGTCAAGGCGTTCATTGTAGCATACCTCTGAAGTTCGACGCAAAGTTTTGAGGTAGCAAATGTCAGGCGAGGTTAACAAAGCCTTATGTATTTCACCCTTAAAATAATAAATTGAATATTTCGTTGAAGAACTGGCTGCAGGTGAATCGGAGAATTTTGTAGAGTTCATTTGAAAGATTTTTAGAGAAATTGTCTGCCTGTTTGTCTGTTTGAACCAACTAATCTCCGAAGCTAAGAAATGGATTTTATGGCCTCGACTGAGATGGAAACAAGTGGAGGATGACTTGAACTCCCTTGGCGTTTCGAACTGACATTAGCTGTGGGTAAAAAGGAACGACTGGCGTGCTTTGATATGAAACGGCCAAAATCGTATAGGCGGTTAAGCGCCACTAATGATGATGTTGATGATGATGGGGAATTAGGGGTGAAGAGATGGAGTGGAGGAATTATTAAACTCTACTTGAAATTCCGATAGAGATAAAGACTTAGGGCCGCTTGCATACAAGCTGATAACGATAATCGCCCGATTAGCGGCGTTAATCGACGTATTTTGTATGGTTAGGTAGCTGTCAAGTTAATCAGCGAGTAGCCGGTATAATCAGCGATTAGGTCGTTATCGGCTTTTATGCAAGCGGCCCTTAAACAAAATTTATTTGATAGAGAGGAATAAGGCATAGAAGCGGAAGATACATATGTAAAAACAAAAGATTGGCATATCTAAATTCGTGTAAATATGGTGCAGCATAGTGTTTCTATACTAAATAGGTTATTGAGATTACTTCCAAAATATGGCCGTAGAAAAAATAATAGGCATGAAGCAAAGTGAAAGGAAAAAAGTGAGGTTGGAAGAGAGGCACCAGGGTTTGAACACGAGGTTGCGGGCTATTTACAAAAGTACGAACAAAATACATACCCACCCCGAACATCGTCGCGTACCTACCCTTCTTTTAGAATATTCATTTTTAGCAATGTTTTAGAAGCTAGACTACCACTAAATAGTTTTATTCAACAATTTAATGTAGCCTTATTTGGTTGTATCTACCTGGTGGAACGGCATCTTAAAAATGCATTGTTTAATACGAATACTAAACGTTTGAGATTGAAAAACTGATTTGACACTCCGTGTTGCATATTGTCTTACCATAAACACATTTATGGTTATTATACAACCGCTAGGTATAGGTACCCACGTGCAACAGAGCGATGTGATAAAAAAGTTCTGACAACTGCTTTCTCTGCAATATAATATCACCGAGTCGAAAGAGTAACTTTTATTTCCAGGTTAATGAGGCGACAATCGTTGAGGAGCTGCTTGAGCGTCGAGATATTATTTTGTAACAAAAGTTATGCAACAATGAGTAGTAAATATTTTCGCTGAAATAAAACATAAAATGAAGTTGGGAAAGTATGTAGGAAAAAAAAAACAAAAAGTTGCAAAAGTTAAACAGGAAAAATTTTTCTTCAACAATAACGTCATAATCAGTTGCTTTAAATGCAAAAGCCACCCCACAAAGTAACAACAAAAAATACAATATAATAATTATTTTACATAAATAGTAGGTACGAGTAGGTACCCTGCAGCGAAACCTCAAACCAGTCAGAAACATACTAGTATACAACTAGACTTTTCTGGCTGAATTCATACTAGTCAGGAAATATCCATTGTATATTACTATACAACTAGAATTTTCTGGCTGAGCCCATACTACTCAGGAAATATCCGTTCCATACTAGTATACAACTAAATTTTCAAAATTCATTCTTCTTTTTTCATGATAGGGTAAATACAAATAGTCACTGCTTTCTTAAGAATAAACATGAAAATAAAGGCAAATGATAAAATAAAGGGTAAGTCATGAAAATTCTGGTTGAAATCATACTACTCGAAGTTCAATGTTTTTTGGACTAGTATATTTCTACTAGTCCTTTTTGGAAATCATACTGTGTAGTCCAGGTTGAACTACATAGTATGGGACTGGTATTTTACAACTAGTATAATTCTAGTATATCATGACTAGTAGATGACTGGTATGTCTGGTCGAAATCCGACAATTGACATTTCGTAGGACATCAACACGTAAAAAATACCAGTTGCTTATATGGAAAGACGACAGAACACTGACTAGTTGGGCCCGGTGCACCAACTAGTTGTAAACTAGTTTTCAAATAGTTGCTTTCGCTGCAGGGTAGGTACAGTAGTTAGAGTCGAAACCGCACAAAGTTTTGCAACGTAAAGACCCCTTGCCTAGTTTTATCCTTATGTTTATATGAATGCAAGCCTATATGTTTGGGTGTATAAAATATGTACTTACATATGTATTTGAAAGTACGGCGTTTTGCTATTGTAATATTTTTCATAAATTTGCAACTACAAAAGTACTTGAAATATATACATATGTATGAGTGTAGGTTTTTTTTTTCTTTTTAATAATATACGAATGCAAATTTAATAAACTAGGCCAAAAAAAGGAATTATTCAAACTCTGTTAATATTACTTTACAGAATAGCGAAAAATGCAGTGAAAGCTTTATTCGATAATATCAATTTCTAAAGGCCTAAAATTGCTAGTTGAAATTGTATAGAGCTTTTGCCATAAAACTGTTAAGACCCCGTAGCTAAACTCTAGTAAACTTTGATTTTAGATTAAATTTGCACTAAAAACTGGGCCTAACTGGTTTAAATAACGGTCACTATAATAGGATAAAATCTTACTTATCCGGACTAATCGCCGAAGCAGGTAATGAATACCCTGAATACAATGTGCCCCTCAAACTAATCATCCTTTCAATTAGTCAGCTGAGGAAATAATTCTAATAGATAGCAACATCATTTAAAACAAACTCGTTAGAACATTTTGGTGGCTAGATATCTACTACTGTTACTACACCCACAACCCTTGGAAGATCAACACAAACTGGCCAAGTGGGAACAGCATCTGAAGTCCTGCAACTTTTCAGACGGTGATGGCAAACTATGGATCAATGTAAAAGCTCTATCAAATGCACCAAAGTACAAGGATAAAGTCAGCATCACCTTTGGTGACAGGGTCAAGAAAGACCGTAGAGGAACCGCGAACTCTTTCTGTCGGAAATTACTAATGCATCCTCCGTACGATAGAGCGAAACGCACATACGACAGGCGCATAAATACATGAACGTCACACCTTTTTTCATCACTGCCTCTGAGGTCAAGGAAGCTATCAGATAGGCTAGGCTCTCAAAATCCATCAGCCCCGACCGCATTGCCATAAAGATGTTAAAACATCTTAGCCATTATATTATACACATATCTAGCGGCTCTAATTAGTCTCTCGCTAAACATTCTACTTATTCCTGCCGTATGGAAACAAGCAACAGTGGTCCCTCTCTTAAAACCAAGGAAACCGGATAGTATAGGCTATTTATATCGACCCATTTCGCTCTTGTCGCCGGTAGCGAAGACGTTAGAGTCGATCGAGTTCTCATATTTTCCTGCAAATCTGCACATGGCCAGTCATCAACATGGCTTCCGTACACAGAACCAAAAATGCCTAATAAAATTAATAAGATTGTCTTCATGAGCGGGTTTTGTGCTGAGGGGTAGTCAAAATGACGGAAACGAAAAAAAAACTATACGCAAATTTATTTGGTTTATTGAGGAAATTCTTATTGATATTATTAAGTGCAATTTCTTCTTATTTCTTTTCGATTTCTTTTTATATGTGTTATTAATAAGAAAATCTTTTCAAGATTTCCTTAAAAATATGAAAAAAAGATGAAAAAGGAAAAACTTCTTATTTTAATAAGATGATCTTAGGGTTCCTAACAAGAAGATTTGACTTATTAATGTTTTCAAAGAGAAATCTTGCAGAAAATGAATTGATTTCTTAGACAATATAAGAACTCTGAAATATAATTTTTATTTTTTTATTTGAAATATTAAAAAGAAGATCTTCTCAATAATATGTTATATCATTTTGAAAACATTAATAAGTCGAATCTTCTTGTTAGGAACCCTAAGAAATCAATTCATTTTATTTCCCTTTGAAAACATTAATAAGTCAAATCTTCTTGTTAGGAACCCTAAGATCATCTTATTAACACATACAATTATGCGGAAATCAGTTAATAAGTCATATCTTCTTGTTAGGAACCCTAAGATCATCTTATTAAAAAGAACCCTAAGAAATCATTTCGTTTTCTGCAAGATTTCCCTTTGAAAACATTAATAAGTCAAATCTTCTTGTTAGGAACCCTAAGATCATCTTATTAACACAAACAATTATGCGGAAATCAGTTAATAAGTCATATCTTCTTGTTAGGAACCCTTAGATCATCTTATTAAAAATAACCCTAAGAAATCAATTCATTTTCTGCAAGATTTCTCTTTTAAAACATTAATAAGTCAAATCTTTTTGTTAGGAACCCTAAGATCATCTTATTAACACATACAATTATGCGGAAATCAGTTAATAAGTCATATCTTCTTGTTAGGAATCCTAAGATCATCTTATTAAAAAGAACCCTAAGAAATCATTTCGTTTTCTGCAAGATTTCCCTTTGAAAACATTAATAAGTCAAATCTTCTTGTTAGGAACCCTACGATCATCTTATTAACACATACAATTATGCGGAAATCAGTTAATAAGTCATATCTTCTTGTTAGGAACCCTAAGATCATCTTATTAAAAAGAAACCTAAGAAATCAATTCATTTTCTGCAAGATTTCTCTTTGAAAACATTAATAAGTCAAATCTTCTTGTTAGGAACCCTAAGAAATCGGTTTGTTTTTTGCAAGATTTCCCTTTGTAAACATTAATAAGATTTTCTCTTCAAATTTAAAAAGAACATCTTCTTGAAGAAAATCTATAGAGATATCATGTGACTTTTGTTTTATTTTATTAGGCATTGTTGGCTCTGTGTAAATTACATAGCACTACCACTGCGCTAAATGTCATTACAACGCAGATAAATAGCGGTCTAAATCAACTCCAATCAAATCACAGGACTGTGCTCGTGGCGCTGGACTTATCAAAGGCTTTTTAAACAGACGTTTAAACATATCAATTTAAAAAATCAGATGTCTAATAACCAAGTTACATTTTAACCATTTCGCTATATAGTATCCATATGGATATGTAGGCCTCTTGTAGCTGCCTAACCTATTTCTCCTGGGCGAAAGTCCCATAGAATTATAAAGCGCGTTATTCTGTCTTAACCTCTTTAATCCAATTGAATTTTATTGAACGAATACATTACAAAAAAGGAAGGTAAAATACACAGCGGTGCATTTGGTGCTGTCACATCGCAGAGGCGTAAAAAGCGTTGCCACAGCTATCCTCCCCCTAGTAATGTCTTACGGTTAGATAATTGTTGCTTGCGGTTTGTATGTGAGCGATTTCTTAAACCATATGGTAATTGGTTAGATATTTGTTCCATAAGTAAATGGACGACAAGCTTCGGTAAAATTTAGGAACGCAAAATCCAAATCTAGACGAAATGGTCTCAAAGGTATGAGGTCACAACAAGATCCTCAAGTCAATTGCCGGCAGTACTTGAGGAAAAGATAAAGAAACGTTGTTGTTTACATATAAGGCCATTGGCCGACCTATCTCTGACTACGTTGCACCTATTTGGTCGCCCAACGTACATAACACCCACTGGAAGAGGTTACAAATCAGCCAAAATACCGCAATCAGAACTGCTACGGGATGTCTGCCCATCTCTCTTGAGTCTCACCTTCACCAAGGTGCTGATTTGCTCAATGTTAGAGAGCACATGGAAATGCTGAGCAGGTAGTTCCTTCTGAACTTTCACAGACAGGACATCCAAACCGTCATTAATTACAGCCATTTAAAGTTTACTAAATTTTGTACGTGTTACTGTGTATGTGTGTGCAATAGTACAAAACTCAGCCATTTTCAAATGGCTGTAATTATCTTAATAGTTAAGATAATCCCAAATGGCTTACCATTTTGGAAGCTTCAAAGCTTCAACTTTAAGAGTATGTAAAAATATTTTCAAAAAAGTTTCAAAAATTAAAAGAAAATTCACTTTGAAAAAAATGCCATTTTTCCCCATACAAAATGTATGGGAAAGGCGAAAAAAATAGCCACCCCTAAGGTTAAGTTAGAGCGCTAATTTTTTACAAGGCTTATTTTCTCATCAATACCTAACTTTTTAGGGGGTAAGGCCAAGTCGACATTTTTTTTTAATCACCCTAATATATATATATATATCACGTTTCGCTTTTTAATCTTATAATTCACAGATGATTTTTGTATTTGGGAAAATACAAATAGTAGCTGTTTTCTACAGAATAAATTTGATACACATCAAGAGTAAAAAAGGTGATTTTTAAAAGGAATGAGAAAGATCAATTAAAAAATAATTGAGTGAAAAGCCAATAAAAAAGAATTTTAAGGACAACCTTTATATGAATGCTGTCAAAAAGCCGCAGCAAATTTGTCGTTAAACAAAGACATGGTTTCGGTGTTTTTAATTTTGAAGTTTTAGTCATACCAATTGTAATAAATTTTTCAGATTTGAAAATATAAAGGTGTAGTGCAATTAACAAACTTTAAATGTTTTGTCGATATCCGAACTTCCATTTTATATTAGTACTACACAGAGCCAAAAAGTTCACCTATAATCAAAGAGATCGACGTCTAAAAAAGCTTTTTGGCCGGGGAGAGCGAGTGGGGACAAATTTGAAGAAATTTGTGCTAGGAAATCTTCTAGATTTTAGCTTGAATTTCTTCTCTAATTTATTGAAAAGGAAATCGGCTAAAAACAAGGAGTTAGCTTCTTATTTATGAATTTTTTATGTACTTTTGTCAAAAGTTAGAAGAAATCTGCTTGTTTTTATGAGAAAACCTGTTTAAAGTAAATTAATGAGAAAATCCTCTTATTTTCTCTGGATTCATATTGAATTTATTGATTATTGAAGATCCCTTATTAATTCAAATTCAGATATGCCTTCTTGGAATGTGTAATTCGACGCTACCAAGCACAAGCACACGATTGCATCATGGTAGAGATCTCCGTTCAGCAGTTAATAATTCTTAGTTCGATTCGCGGTGAAGGCCATAAGGCAAGTGGACATGTGGTGAGGCAAAAAGAACAAAGGTGTAATTAGACAGACGTTGGCAAGTTAAGTATACGATGGCATGGTAGTGTAGATTAGACTAACTGACTAGACATCTGGGTTGAGCGTTCATTTTTTTTTTTTTAATTTGAAATATTAAAAAGAAAATCTTCTTAATATTATGTGATTATCTACTCAGTTTTATTAAAAAGAGACACCCAGTCATAATAAGATGGGTATCTTATTGGAAAAATATCATAGAGAAATCCTTCTGATTTAGAGGGAATTTTATGTGACTTTTTGCAAATTTATTTACCTGCATGTTTCTCTAACCCGATCCGCATATCTATTTTAATCCATATCCCTATCTCCTTCGTATAGGAGAAACCACGCCCCGATTTCGTTATCTCCAGTTTTTTTTGGAGGTGGCAGGGATTGATTTTATATAACTCCTCACAAAATTTCAGTGTCTACCCCGAATACTTTCAGAGATATGGACTATGAAGTATTGCATTCGTATGGGAGGGCCACGCCTCCGTTTTCGTTATCCCCAGTTTTTTTGGAGGTGGTGGGAATAGATCTCATAAAACCCCTTACCAAATTTCAGTGGTTTAACCTAATACTTCCAGAGATATGGACTATGAAGTATTTCATTCGTATGGGAGGTGCCACGCCCCCTTTTTCGTTATCCCCAATTTTTTTGGAGGTGGTAGGGATCGATCTCGTACAACTCCTCACCAAATTTCAGTGGTCGACTGAGATTCGGGCAATGAAAAATTCCATTTGTATGGGAGGTGCACGCCTCCTATATATATCAAAATATTTTTTAGCCTAAGACCATCCCTGGAAGATATCCAGTGCGTGTCTAAAATTTGGCTACGATCGGCCCATTCGTTTAGAAGCCAAGTTCGTCTATAGGTACATAATTTGAATTTTATCTTACTAATATATAACAAGTAAGGAAGTCTAAGTTCGGGTGAACCGAACATTCAATACCCAGCGGTAATTTTTAGAGCGGGATAAGAATCATTAGGCTCTAGTAGGATTTACCAAATTTCCGTTACCGAATTATTTCAATTTATGTGATTTTCGATATCGAAAGTGGGCGTGGTTGGAGAGCGATTTTTTCCAGTTTCATCAGGTATACTCCCAACGATACTAGTATGCTTTGTGCCAAATTCCATCGTTCTATCCTAATCAGTTTAAAAGTTACGACCAGTCAAATTTTCAAAAATGCCTGCCTTAAAAGTAGGCGGTGCCACGCCCACTATAAAAAATTTCTGAAAAAATCATAAGAGAATGACCAGGGGGATTCACCTATAAAATTATATCATTTTAGCCATTTCAGCTGCCGAGATATGTCAATTTGTGTGATTTTCGAAATTTTCGATATCGAAAGTGGGCGTGGTTGGAGGGCGATTTTATCCAGTTTCATCAGGTATACTCCCAACGATACTAGTATTCTTTGTGCCAAATTCCATCATTCTATCGTAATCAGTTTAAAAGATACGCCCAGTCGAATCTTCAAAAATGCCCCCCTTAAAAGTGGGCGGTGCCACGCCCACTATAAAAAATTTATGAAAAAATCATAAGAGAATGACCAGGGGGATTCACCTATAAAATTATATCATTTTAGCCATTTCAGCTGCCGAGATAAGTCAATTTGTGTGATTTTCGAAATTTTCGATATCGAAAAAGGGGGCGTGGTTATGATCCGATTTCGCCCATTTTCAATAGCAACCTACCTTGGCCAGAAAGTAACCTGTGTACAAAATTTCATGAAAATATCTCAATTTTTACCCAAGTTATCGTGTACACGGACGGACAGACGGACGGACATGCCTTAATCAACTCCTCTTTTAATCCTAAGAACTTTCATATATGGAACACTATATCTATCTCGATTATTTTGTGCCGTTACATACAACCGTTATGTGAACAAAATTAATATACCCTTGTACTAGTACTAGTACGCTGGGTATAAAAACGTAAGTTTGTGACTGACAGTTAAGTAATGTTTGTGGCTCTTTAACGTCTGAACCAATGCCCCGATCTTTACGAAATTTTGACAACAAATTTCTTAGGAGTATAAAGTATGGCATCATGAATTGGTATTAAACGAAACGGGAAGACCACAGCGTTCATTTGGACTTCGATTCATTTCGATATATTTATCGATAACAAAGTTATCGGTCAA